>JAMQGT020010671.1:0-10214 GCA_024447675.2 Pterophyllum scalare | reverse complement strand
CCACCAGCATCACGTTGTGACCTGGTTACTATCCTGCAAGAAGAATGGCTTCAAATCCCTCTGACCACTGTGCAGGACTTGTATATGTCATTCCCAAGACGAATTGACGCTGTATTGGCTGCAAAAGGAGGCCCTACACCATACTGATAAATTATTGTGGTCTAAAACCAGGTGTTTCAGTTTCATTGTCCAACCCCATATATATATATATATATATATATATATATATATATATATACATAAAACTAAACTAAAGTCTAACTATCACTTTATCATTTGTTAAAGATGGTTATTATGGATGGTTATCACCAAAAAATGTTTTCTAAATGTATATGAGTGCCTCCATGTCTCCATGTAATTTTTTAACATTAAACTGTACATTTTTAGCTTTCATTAGGCAACACATGCAATGGTAATATGAGTGAACTTACTGTCGGGGCATGTTTTTGTACATTACTCTTTTTGTTTGTGTTTCATGCAGAGCACGGATTCAAAGATTGCTTCCTGCAGGTACAAACCTCCAGCAACAACATGGTCACTGCTGTGCACCGAAATGCATTTTGGATTAAAACTGTACTGTTTTGACAATATGTGATAAGATCAAATCTAATTATTTTATGTTATTATCTGATTAAATAAATCCACTGCCAAATACACAGGCTTGTTAAATCTTGAAATTGAGATTTTACTCAGGCATAGGAAGTACGTACTGGAAATACATCTGGGATGCAGATTGCCAGTTCTTTATTTGTATTTAGTTGCAATGCACTGACCACCACCTTTGCTGCACCTTTTTTTTGTAGACTTACTCATTATTGTCAGTTGTCAACCAGTGACTGTAGTGGGTTCCACATATGATATAATTGCTGTTGGTGTAAGTACACAACATCAGGTGAAGAGGAGGAGGCCCGGCATGCAGCCCTGTCATGTTCCTGTGGTCAGGAGTTGGAGGTCTGCCTAACCTGCCAAGTGTGGAAAGTTGGTCAGGAAATCCACAATTTAATTGCAGAGGTGCTGGAAGAGATCTAGGTCCTGAATTCCCTGTTCAGAACTGCAATTTGAAAACGAACCTAAAGAGCATCCTGGGATGTGTTCCTTTGTTAAGGTGGGTTAGCACAGTGTGTAGTAGGGCAGTGGAAATGACATTCTCCTTTGATCTGTAGAAACACTGCTTCAAGAATGCCCAGGGTATAAAAGGCACAAAACTCTAAAAGAAAAGAAAATGAAAAACAAAAAGCAATAGAAAATTTCTGGTTGCAAGACTGTTGCTCATAGCTCAAGGCCACATCTGCTCTTATATATCAAAGCCACAGCAAGTTTTGTCTAGGTTACATAAGCATGTCCCATTACACCAGGTGAGAACTGCTGCTCTGGAAGGCTACCTATATAAACCCAGAGGAAAACCCACATTATGTAACTGATAGCTTCAGTGCTCAGACTCTGTCTGAGTCACATTCATTGGTGTTACAAAACAGAATCTGTACACCATTAGAATAAACTATGATATAGTGGAACACACTAATGATATCCACAAAACTGATTATTTCTTTTTGGTTTGTTTGTTTCCAGTTTCATTTTTTTTCCTGTATGACAGGCCTACAACACTGAAACAGAATTTAGATAAAGTACTGTAAGCTGTCTTAAGCTGGATATGCCCCCCTGCTCTGCTGTTGAGTAATGCTGATGGGTTGTCAGGTTGGGCTTGCTACCAGTAAAAGAAATAATCCATCCAAGTTCAGTTACATGTTTGGGTGGAGAGGCCTCACTCTTTATGCTAGGATGATGTAACAAGCACATCATCTTTGCTGTAGTTCTTGCATGATATGAGAATGGAAAAGTTGCAGAACAACAATGCATTTGTTAGAAAAAATCAGGCCAAGAGGCAGAAACACGAGGTTCTGACTAAACTGTGAAACAGCTACAATCCAGTTGCTTTCACAGTCTTTCAGTCAGAACCAAAAATATATGAATATTTGTTATAAAACAAAGAAAGGGTGAAAATCTGCTGGTAATGTATCCATCCATTCATCTCATCCAGTTGTTGTCTAGCTAGTAGCATATCAGTGGATGTTGTTAATGGAACTAATTACTAATGTAATTACTAGCTTTTACCAGCAAACAAAAAGCTAACTTAAGAAACAGCTGCAGTGTTAAACACACCAAACATTAACGCTTACAACTTTCATCAACCATTCTTTGTTGTGCAATTTAATAGGACACCTGTGTTTCCACACGATGCTTCCTCTACCTCACATTTCATCTTCCTCCCATGCTGGACTCAAGACAGACTGGATGCTACACTGGCTCATTACACCATCTTATGGTGCACATTGGTATTATAGGGAAATATTCCTGGCCTTAGTTTGGCTTGTTTCTTCACATTTTTTGGATGTCTTAGTTAATTTTGAAAGGTTTGAAACTACTTTTAATCAAAGGAGGCTTCAAAGTAACTTACAAATGCCTTTTTATGAAGGACAGAGTCTGCCATTTAGTTTTTATCCTTGTGATTCTACTTGCTGGCCATGACAGCCAGGCTTGTATTGTTTTCACGTTGTGAGTGTCTGTGTATGTGGTATTACAGCAAAACATGGAGCTACAGATAAGTCCCTGCATGTTGGCACTTTGCCAGATGTTTGTATGACTGGATATGAAAGAGTTTACAACATCATGGCATCACAACAGTGCAGGATACAGACACAGAGCTTCACAGGGATGTAGTTGAGATCAAGATGTAAGAAGTGATTGACATTGTGGCTGGTGTGATCCTCTTCCATGATAGTCTCTAGTTTTGTTGTAGCTAAAACTCATTATAACGTCTCAGTCTGGGAAAACAGTTGTTCGAGGTCCCATTTGGCTTGAGAGGAGGTTTGTGCGTTCAAAAAATTATGATGAAAACACAAAGCCTTTGTTGTATTTGCATCTAGTGTTTGAGTTTCATGGATCTAGTTGTAACAAATCAGTCAGACCTAAGCCATTCAGTACATCTGAAACAGGTAACTGACTAATGCTGTGATGGCAAAGATAAAGGGTCAATGCACATAAAAGGATACAACTACAGAAATAAGTAAGGTTGTGCACTAGCACCATGACACCTTGTACTGTCATAGCATCTTCTCCTTAGATAGACTAATGTACATGTAAACATCTTTGACCTATATGGGGACTGGTGTTTTGGGTAACTGGGGGTAAAGCATCTTGCAGGATAGGTGACGTGCATTTCCAGTCTCTGTCATGTGATGATTTGTCCCACTGCTGGGTGTAGCTTTATATTTAGTAAACATATGTAATTTACTGCTGCTGCAACATTAGCTTAGATGTAGCAAGTGCTGTGGTGCTGCTGTATTATGAGGCTCTCACTTGGAAACAGCTCGGTTGTGTTTAACCCTGTCTACTAAAATATCCCCAAGTTTACAACCATTATTGATAAAAACTTCCCAGATGCTGCATTATTTTACCATGACTAGCAAGATAATGAGTAAACTAGCCAAATATTGCAGTGGAAGGTTACTTGATGAGGCACAGCTATGATCAGTTTGTTTTGAACTGTCACTAAATGAAGAAAATGAATCTGAAAAAAAGCTGTTGGTATTCTGTAGCCTATGTTTGGAAAGTTGTCTCATGCAGAAAGTAATTGAAGCTGGTAGTCACACCCATAGAAACAAAGTACAATGGGTCAAGCAGTACCAAGCATTTACTACAAATTGAGAAATGCCATAGCCAACATTTTTGGAACTTGAAGTCAGAATTTTTCTGTTGCTACAATATGTTTTTTTTTTTTCAGATCTGTTTCTCTTGGATTTCTTTTTGGACGCATCAATACTAAATCAAATAACATTTCCGCTGCAAATCAAATATTCATGTATGCAGGGAGTGTAATATTTAAACTAATAAAGGGTGACTTTTGACATGTAGCATCATAGAATATTGGAGGCTGTGTTATTTGAAAAGGAATGAATGGTGATTTTTGTTCAATGACTGCGTAGTCTCAGCATGAAGGTCTGGAGCCAGACAGACAGGCCTAGAGAAGCTACAATGTATTTGACCTAGATCCTCTCTTAAAGAGTGTGGAGTTTCTTTTTTCTTTCCATGGACACAGAAAGCAACGTGATTTGTCTGCAAATTCAACTCACAAGGCATTCCTTATCAAATATTTATTCTCATTTTGGATTCAGAGCTGTATCTGTGAAGAGGAGTCTGCGAGTGTGTGTGCGAGCATGTGCCATCCTGTTTTTCTGTGTGTTTGAGCGTGTATGTGTGTGCACTCTTTTCCATCCATCGAGCTCTTGGCTAGGCTGTATTTTGTCAGATTAAAGAGGGTCTGATGCTGAGTGTTAAGCAGCCCCCTGTCTGGTTTGGTTTCAGTGTCTATCACAATAGTAGCCATGGGAATATCGCACTCTGCTCTGCCCTCAGGTTAGAGGCATGCTGCTATTTTGCTTAATTCACTCGCTCTCTGCTCTGTCTTGGGTCTATTTATCACACTCTCTTGCTGGCAGTCCAGTGCATCTCTTTCAGGTTTGTTTCTTTATAACAAAATACTGTGCAGTAATGCAGATTTCAAGTCTGAATTTCAACAGTAGAACTAAAAATATGGAGATGGCCATGTATATTCTTTTGGACCTTTGGTCAGGTGCAGTTTTTTTTAACCAGATCCCATAGCCCAATTAAGGAAGAGCTGAATGCTGAAGGATCAAGTCATAGTTTATGACATGACCTAATGTTGTGGAAACCTCAAAATTAGAAAAGCCAAGCAGAGCTCCACAATACTCATGGCGAGGGCCACTGAATAGTAGACCGATGCGGGAAAAAAGTGGCTGAACTTGTTGTGGTTATGTGGTGGAGGAGATGCAAGAATATTACTGCATTGAGGTAATGTCAGTGCATTTGGAGGTAAACGTACAGTAGGCTGTTACCAATTTGTGAAAGCTAAACTCAAAAGAGGAAAGATCATTAGGAAAAGTTGAAATGTTGAACATTATGTATTGCAATACAGAATTCAATTAATCTGTATTAGACTCTGATGGCCCACTGAAGCAGAACAGAATCCCAGCAATGATAGGAATTAGGGCAGGACACCCCACCCCCGTTCTAGATGCTGGTGGTGGTGAAGATAAGGATGGAGGTTTGGATGGTGCACTGAGTGATTTGGGTGATGTGGAGATTGGGAAGAGGTGGGTTGGGAATGAGTCTGCAAGGAAGGATGACAGGTAAGCGGTGAGATTTAATGTATGCAAAGTGGCAGAAAGATGATTGGACTAGAGCGATGACATCAGCTTTGAGTTTGACAGCATGGAAAAGCAGAAGTGACGTGAAGAATGAACCGGCAGCCAAGAAAGCAGACACAGGAGTGAACGCAGATCTTCCTTACTGAACTTACACCTGAACTTCATTCAATGGCAGTAGCAGTAATATCAATCAATACTGGATTTAAAGTTTAGATTATTGTTTGCCTTCATGCAAACCAGAACCCACTGGCCCTAAATCATGAAAAAAGTGGTTTTAGAGACGCCCCACTGAAACGGCGACACGTGGACGGTCATTAATCATCCCTTTTGTTGGAGACTGCACGAGTTATTCATACACCAGCACCAGGCTGGCCAGTGGCAGTTGCAGGTGAACTGCCCCCAAGGACACTTGCTGGTCTAGTTCTTTTTAATCATAATCAAAAACCAACTGCTGTTTTATTCTCTCAGTTCTTTGAGCACTGCCCTGCTACAGAGGTCCAAAAATGATTATCTGGCTCTGAAAATAACATCATCACCATAAATACTGTTACACTTCACAAGATTGTGCAAATAATCTGCCACTGATACTGACGCATCCAGAACAACACAGTAATACATTCCCATCAGGTGTAATGAATCAGAATATGGATCATCCATCTTCCATTTATTTTCTTAACTACTATCCATTTTAGGGACACGGGAGGCTGGAGCCCACCTCATCTGTCACAGAGCTAAATTTAGGATACACCCTGGACAGCTTGCCAGTCCATGACTTGGTCAATGCAGAAAAACAACTTCACATCCACTTTATAGTCACCAATTAACCCAACATGCGTGACTTTGTGTGGGATTTCTCCACCTGTCAGGTTCAAACCCAAAGCCTTCTTGTTGTGCTAAACACTTCGCCACCACTGGCCAGTTTGTGCACCATTAAGTTTTTGACCATACACTTAACCTTGCTAGTACCTGGTTGGACCTCTTTTTGTCTTAATTCTATGTGGCACGGATTCACCTAGGTGCTGGAAACATCCCCAGAGATGTTGGTCCATGTTGAGATGATAGCATTGTGCAGTTGCTACAGATTTACTGGCTGCACATCCATGATGCAACTCTCAATAGTATAATACTATAATAATACTATAATACTCATTAGAATTAGTATAATAACAAAATATCATTTTTAATGGTTTTATAAATTAGGTACAGCTACATCTTAAATTAGAACACATTGAGTTTGCATTGTGGTAGAGGCCTTTTTAATATGTAATTAATCTGTTTGCCAAACACAATGAAGGCCTTATTGCCCAGTTTCCAGTATTCTTTGTAAGCCCGTTCCTGTGGGATGGACCTTGGACATTCCTGCTTGTTTCAGTCACCAAAGCTCTGTGCTGGACACAGTTTTATGTGCTAGATGTAGGCATAGTGAGCCAGGCAGTTCCTGAAACAAAGCAGTATGTCTGTGTCATTGCATAACAGCTGAATGTCCCAGATGACCACAGCGCCACTGTACCACTGTAGCCTCTCTAGGCTGCATCACACTGCCTCTGTGATCCCTCCCCAAGGGTCCAGAGACTCGTTCATGCCTTTGTAGTCTCAGCATAATGAATCCCACAAGTGGGGATGATAGATACACTTGTGTATAGACTCTCCTTGAAGGTATCCATGATGTTACACTGATTGCATGTGTGAAAAGTTATGGAAGTAGTTGTGAAGAAGAGAAATCTGTATAAAACAAGAAGCTACCCACTTTCTCCTCTGTGTGTCTGGCCAGCCCGTGAGTGAAGTGTGGCTACTGTGCCAGATTGTTGATGGAAATTGTCAGTGGGCAAAAAGGGTCTCTGACCTTTTAGACAACCTCACAGTTTGTTTGGAGCAAACTAACTTCTTGAGGTTTTTGGTCTAACAAAACTGGGGTAAATGCACTGAGCCACAGTTCTTCAGCCTGACCAGTGCTGGTACATGGAGGATTTATGTCCAGTATCAATATCTATTACCACAGCAGGAACTACAAGTAAGAATCCTCTCCTTTATGGCAAATAAAGGTGGATTTATATTTCTCCATTAAGGGGTTACATCGCACCTATTGGAGGCTCCAGAGCTAAGGGCAAATCCTAAAAATGGAACTGCACAACAACAGCAAAGACATGATGGGACCACTTGTTGGCTTCCAACAGATGGATCTGCTGCAGATAGAGGTTATTGTGATGCTTAATTAAAAAAGGAGAAAAGAAAACAATCCTGTTTTTTTATCTTGGCAAGACATGTAGGTCTCTGTGGTGTCTTTTAAATTGTGTTCTAATAAATAAATAAATAGTAAATATAAACCTAATTAATATTTGTATTTCTATCCACAACCTTCTCTCATCCAGATTAGTTATTTATTAATATTTCTGACCACAAAGCCCAAAGACCTGTTTCGTTTAGAAATATTCATATTTAGATAAAATGACACAATGATTTAGTTATTCTTGAGTAAAGGAGAGTTGGCTTTTTTTCTCCTTGTTCCAGTCTAAGCTAAATGGCTGCAAGTTGTCCATATACAGTATTTGTGCAGATATTAGAGCAGTAGCAACCCTCCCTACAAAAAGTTTATAAACTAAATTGCCTTGAGTGGATATTGTTGAAGGGGAACTCTGACATCAGGGCTTCAAAACTGCAGCAATTCAATAGTCTGTGGATTTTGTGAATCATCCAATTTCAAACTACTTGCTCTTGAAAGCTCTCGTGGCTGCATGGGATGCCGTTTGATAGGACATGCTAATCAGTCACTTATGGATGTAATATACTTCTGACCATGTGCCTTATCCCACTCTCTCATGCACAGTTGCATCTTGCTTTCACATTTTTTTCTCCGCCCACATTTCTCTTCCTCCCTCGCTCCCTAGAGGTTTCCCACACACCTTCAGATTCACACAGGCACACATTTTCTCTCCTCTACCTCCCTCTTTTCTCACCTTATCCCCCCCATCCACTGTCAGGAGAAACCTTCACAAGCTTCCACCCTTTTCCTTTCTTTTAGTCTCTCTGTTTCTTTCAGCTTCGTCGTTCGTCTTTCTTCCTGTTCATTTTTGTCTTTACCTACCTCCCTTTGTCTCTCCCTGATTTGCAATAAGAATTCAGTGGAAGCACCATCTGATTCAGCCTCACACCCCCAGCCCCCAGCACGCACTGGTACCCAGCACCCCTTCCTCTCATTCCAGTCTGTCATTGTATCCTAGCAACCTAACTTTAGTAGTAGTAGTAACATCAGTCTGGCATCTCCCATCAGCTCGTAATGAATATTCTGCACTTTGCATTTGAATTTGTGTAGATTAATTGCTCTTCACAGGAAAATAAATAAATACAAATCCAGTTAGTTCATGCAGTAAGAAAATTATATGCTTTGAATTCAATTTTTTATCACAGCATCCTTAAATATTTATGTATGAACACATCATCCACTGTGTATGATGCACACTTTTGATCCAGGCAGAACACGTTCCATTGAAGTTTTGGCATTTTTTCCCAGTGAATTTGAAGGCCTCAACCAGGCTGAACATTGTATTATTTACACACTGGAATTAAGTGTCATCAGAATTAGAGACATATAATCCCTCCTCCAGCTTTACACAAAATAAGATCTGTGGATTCTGGGAAAAATTTTGAGCTTTAATTACCATAAATGGCCTCCGACTGAGACAAGCAGTAATTCAGAGTACGCTTAGTGGGTGTGTGACGATGCAACACTCTCACATCATCATGCTTTTCATGTGTTTATAATTATTTTAGCATGATGTGTAAGGCACAGTACCCTGAAAGGTACTGTATAGAATCAAGTACACTGCTCAAAAATTCATAAGAACACAAAAAAATTAAAGGAAAACTCTGAAAAGCAGTAAAATATAGATGCACCACACTGCCCCAGAACCTCGAATGATTGAAATAAAAAGCAAAAATCACAGCTTTAACAACTCCATTAGTGTTGAAAGAAGACAAGGAAGAGAAAGTGCACGCTAGAGGAGGGCAGGCTGACAGGTCAGCACTGAACATCAGTGCCCCAGTTCAAATTTAAATGCATTGCTATGATTTTACATTATTATTACAAGGGGGGAGGAAAGCTTATTTAATACTTACCTTAGAAAATATAAGGGATTTCAGCCTTGACATTGTATCATTTCTTTCTCTACGCGCTGGATCAAGGTTTAATGTCAATCACCACATTTCAGTGTCCTTGAATGTCTTCTGTCTGACTGCTTTTATTCATCCTAGAGAGAAGCTGCATAAACAATTAAGGCATTTAACTATTTCAGAGGGGCTTTGAGAGGAGTGTGTGTCTGGAATTTAATATGGTAAATCTTAGTCTGTTGCAAATTATACACACCTTTTTCTGTGGTGTCAGATACCACTGACCCTAAAGGCCCTATTTTTTTCTAAAAAATGTCAGCATCAGTGTCTAACTATTACAGCTCCAGAAGCCTCTGCTACGAAGCAGTGTGTTGCCTTATCCAGGTAACATCTAGAGTGACCCTGAGTTTTCAGGACAATGAAGGGATCTCGCTTCTTACTAGGTTATATCACCATGGTAACTTGTGATGCAAACCTAAGCTGCTCAGGTTAGGTTCCAGATTAGAGATCAGTAGATATGAAATTACTGTCCACTGACCAACCAGTTTTCCAGAAAATAGTTTCACCATTATGTGCACAGAGAGGGTCTAAGGTTTAATTGTGTCTAATGTCTGTGTTTCCATGATGAGGATCAGTAATAACTGAAGATTCGTTAAACACAACTTTATTCCTTGATAATTTTTTTCCTGTTGACCACAAACAATTTTACAACAATTTTATTGTTTTATTGGTATGTTGTGGTGAAGAGGGAGCTGAGCGTAAAAGCAAAACTGTCCATTTACCGGTCAGTCTACGTCCCTACCCTCACCTATGGTCACGAGCTTTGGGTAGTGACTGAAACGAGCGATAGTTTTTGTCGCCTTTCGGTTCAGTTGCATATGTTGA
>JAMQGT020010670.1:0-24642 GCA_024447675.2 Pterophyllum scalare | reverse complement strand
CTGTTACAGTTTCTGTAACATCAGCTTAAACCCAATTACAGCAGATTTGGTTGCTGCAGGTCTCTGTGGAGTGACCCCCCCACCCCTTTTTTTCCGTACTCCTGGGGTGGGAGGGATTTATTATTATTATTAATAATAATAATAATAATAATAATAATAATATTAAATATATTTTACAGTTTTAGAGGGCAGGCATCTTAGCATATTCGTTTATAATTACAGGCGAAACCTGCACCAAAAGTGAGCGTTAATGCTTTAATTAAAACTGGAATCATATCTCTAGCGAGTTGAAAGGGAAACTGTTTTTTTGGTTCACTTGTTTGTTTGTTTGTTTTATTGTCTTCTGTTTTCCCCTGTGCACGTCTGAGAAACCATCTGCATGGAACATAATTTTTCCAGACACAAAAACATCAGAACTGTTATCTTGCATGTCAATTGATTCATCTTAATTTTAAAAAAAAGTTGGGGGGTGCGGAGGTGGGGGAGAACAGAAACAAAGAGTGTATGAGGAACATACTTTATGTTCCACGTGGAAGCCTCTGCATTCAGAGAGTCCCAGGGCCTTCAGCACTGCATTTGGATAGGGCACAACTTTGAGATATGCAAAGTAAATTAATAACTGCAGAATGCGTCATGTTTAAAGACATCCTGTCCCTCTATATTGCCTAGCGCACATCTCTCCCCAACTGCCAATTGGCTCCCGCATGTTGCAGCTGCTGCTTCCACAGAGATAAAGTGACTTGTTGCTGATTCTGTGACTGGTTTAAATAAACACCAACCTGTTGCCGTACATTTTCCCCTCCCCTTTTGCAGAGGTTTACCAGTAAGCAGGATGTAATCAGGCACTACAACATGCACAAGAAGAGGGACAACTCCCTGCAGCATGGCTTCATGCGCTTCAGCCCTCTGGACGACTGCAGTGTCTACTATCATGGCTGCCACCTCAATGGAAAAAGCACCCATTACCACTGCATGCAGGTACACTACACAGACTCACATCTCCCCATCTACCTACACACATACCCGCAATAAACCCACAAACGTACATGCACAAACATGGAAACAAATATGCAAATGGTTCCACGTGCTTGATCATTACATATAGTACAAAACAACCACTGCTTCCTTGCTGTCAAAGAATGTGAAATATAGATAAATGCATCATTCATGATGTCCACAAAATATTTATTCAGCCCGGTGTCTTTAAACAGCGTTTTAAGGGCAATGACATCATTTTATTTAAAACAGGATAAGTCAGGCAAAAATGAGCAACTTTACATAAATCATGGCCAGATTTGGAAAATCAGGCCATTTGCGAGATGCACAACTCCAGGATGTTTAAGAGTCACAAAGTTTACCTACATATTTGTGAAATGGAAACTCACCTTTTCCATTTATACTAGAGTGTGTTCACAGAGCGGGTTGCAAAACGTGTCTCTCAGCTGAATAAAAGAAAACTGAAAAAGAGTAAATACACGTGCGACTGCTTGTGCTTCACCCACCTCTTCACTCTCTCACTCCTTAATTGGCATGGCTAAAATTCAGTTAGGTGTTTATATGAACTATACATTTTTCATCTTTTAGTACCAAGCAGCCAGTTGAAGATTATTCCCCCTCTGGATTTGTTTAATTTTTTTTACATCTGCTTATTTTCAATGTGTCATTGTGCCGAGAGCTTTCTCACCAGCAGGGCAGCAGTGCAGCCCAGGATGGCTAGAGATGTATTCGTTTTTAAACCCCTGTAACAGCGTAATTGTTATTAGGACATTTCAGCCCTTGTTTTAACAGTCCCTGAGAACCTGCAGATGTTGGCATCGGCTCTCTTGATTTAAGGGGGAAAAGAACAGAGTGGAATTTTTTTCATTGTTTGACTCAATATGGAGAAGTTGCCCGGTTTGTGCGGGTGAAAAGTGCCATGGATGATATACAATTGCTGCTTTTAATTCAAACATTACCTGTTTTTTTCCCCCTTTGTTGGCTCTGAGAGCTCATGTGTACCAGAGCATTTTTAAACTAAAGCCTGAGACAGTCATCTTACTCCTGTCTCCTTCCCTCCACTACTGAAATTTGTCCTGAGTTACAGTAAGTTAGTTTGTGGCGACTCACCGTCACTCTCCAAATATGAATTTCATTTTCTAAAAGGCTCCTTTGCCAGGAAGGTACTGTACTTTCAGCAGCCTTCTGTGGCTACTGTCTCTTTCAGTCATCTTCTTTTTTTTTTCTTTCTTTCCAATTGTCACAATGGCAAGATTGTTTCCAATTCACAGGTTTGAGATGACACTCGAAATGCTCTGGTGTTACCACAAATTAAATCTTGAATGTGAGAAAATGTTCTTCTTCTACACATTTCTAGGCCACTAACATTTACTTAGCCACAATGAGGTCCCTCCTTTACATCTAGTACAGTATATCAGATCACTTTTAAAGCATTTTACAAACCATTCTTGCAAAGTGAAACTCATGCATGCTTTGGGCCCAGATCTTGCTTTCGATTAACACGCTCTGACTTCGCTTTGCAGGTGGGGTGCAGCAAGGTGTACACCAGCACCTCAGATGTCATGACCCATGAAAACTTCCATAAAAAGAACGCCCAGTTGATCAACGATGGCTTCCAGAGGTTTCGCGCTACCGAGGACTGTGGCACAGTCGGATGTCAGTTCTATGGGCAGAAGACAACACACTTCCACTGCAGGTGAACAGACCTAACGTGGTTAACATGATCCTTATTTGAGATTACAAAGAAACACCAGGATAAAGGAATAGTTGTAAATAATAATAATAATTATAAATGGAAAGTCACTTTGTTGAGTCACCTCCCGCCCAGGAATGTAATCCTCTGGCAAAGGTTGCAGGTGGTGATGTGTCAGTGAGCTGCTGCTGTGTCACTAAACCACCCTAGTTATCATTCCACTTCATTATAAAGTATTTGAATCATGTAGATCCCCTCCATGATTTCGAACCATACTGAGGCACTGACAAGGCTTCGTAGCAGAATATCACACCTGATCACATTATTCTGCTTGTTTTCCAGGCGCCCAGGCTGCACCTTCACCTTCAAGAACAAGTGTGACATTGAGAAGCACAAGAGCTACCACATCAAGGATGATGCTTATGCCAAAGATGGCTTTAAGAAGTTCTATAAGTATGAGGAATGCAAGTATGAGGGCTGCGTCTACAGCAAAGCCACCAACCACTTCCATTGTATCCGCTCAGGCTGCGGCTTCACCTTTACCTCCACCAGCCAGATGACCTCTCATAAGCGCAAACATGAACGTAGACACATTCGCTCCTCCGGTGTCATGGGCCTCTCTTCCACCTTCCTGGCGCCAAAGGATGAGCCAGAGGAATCTAGCAACGATGACCTGATGGACTTCTCGGCCATCAGCAGCAAGAACTCCAGCCTGAGTGCCTCACCTACGACCCAGCAGTCCACCACTGTACCACACCTGTTGACCACACCCACCACTGCTGTCTCCTCCTCATCCACATCGGGCCACGCCCTCAAGCTGACCTCCTCGCTGCCCAGTGCGGGCCAGCGTATGTCCACCCTGCTGTCTCAGGCCTTGCCCAGCAACATGCCGGTGGCCCTTGCTCTTTCCAACAGTGCCCTGGCCTCCTCCAGCCCATTCTTCCCCCTTATGCCCAGGCTGCCTCTCCAGCCACCTCCTCCAGCTGCTGGCCTGATATCAGCTGTGTCTTCAGGGGCCCACTCCATGCCCACTGACTCACTGACCCAAGGCTGCTCCACAGTGGGGGCAGATGGAGCCATGGCATCTACCCCAACCTCCTTTGCCACCTCCTCCATTATGGAGAAGCTCTCTGCAAGCAAGGGTCTGATTTCACCAATGATGGCCAGACTGGCGGCTGCTGCCCTCAAGCCATCCAGCAGCCCCGACATAGGTCAGTCAGTGAACAGTCATGTTTTTGTAGCTGTCTGTATCTTATATATTAATGAATAGATAATATAATGTGAATATAAGTAATTTTTGCTATCCAGCTAAAGGTTACCATTTCAGTTCTCTCTTGTTTTTATCAAAAACAGATGAATCAAAATGTGCATAAAAACAGGAAACTTTAGAGCTTTAGATACATTCTTTTTTCTCTTTGTGGACAAAGCAGAGAGAGAGAACTCAGAGGTCATCTCTGTAACTATCCCAGAGCAGTGAGAAGGGCAGAAAAGCTGCTGCTTTCAGGCTTAAAGGGACATTCCGGAGGCATGGTCCTCTGCTCTTGGCTTGTTATTGTGTTGATCGTTTGTTAGATACCCACAATCCATTTGGAGATAAATGCGCTGACAGGGGAGAGTAGAGCCTGTAAAAGTCTCTTATGATGTTCAGAGAGGGGGCTCCTGGGGGTTGTGTTGAACATGTTTCCTCATCATTGGTCTCTTATCTCTGTCTGCGCCCGTTCCAAGCAAATGGAGGTGGAATGAAATTAAGTTCAGAAATTGCGAGAACAAAAAAAATAAAAAAAATTTCGTATCCTCTATGAAAACTGATAAAAAGAAAAAAACAAAAATCACTCAGGCAGAAATGACTCGATGCACCAGCTAAGAAACAGGCTTTTTTTTTTTCACTGATACAAGAATTCAGTCACAGTTGCAGTCATCAGCAAAGACGCACTTTTTGAATTTCTTAAAACCTTCTGTTTCCACAAAACATGTCAGCCTCTATTTAGCATAAATGTAATTCACATAAATTTCAGAGGTAATTGGCTTGTCTATGTTTATCACAGTGCTCTAAACAAAGCCTCTGAATGAAAATGAAGTTAAAGTCTTCAATTGATAATGCACTACAGAGCATAGTCTTGCATTCAGTTGCAGTGCATCCTCCGTGCACTCAGCCCGAGCAGGTGGGGTATGGATTGTAAATGGGACTGCTCCGGATGTTGGGACTGGGAAGGATTACAATTCCTGGTGGTGCTCCTGGAGCAGGACAGGCCCTGGGAGAGAGCTGGGGCAGCTGCTCCGAGGAGCCGAGCTGAGCCCAGGCTGTCAGACTGAGCTCCACCTCTGGGCTTCCAGCAGGTAGTCTGAATGCATAGTCAAAGGCCCCCACTGAGGGAGGGGCCTCCACAGATGGTGTCTTCACCACCCCTCTCAATGGCTCACTCAGCTACAGCTCAGATCCCTTTGCTGAAAAACAAGTTTTTTCAAATAAGCTCTCCTATTTTAATCACACACATTTTGTAAAACTTTAGAGCAGACACAGGATGGGGGGTTGCTGTGTGGTTTTGTTTCTCATATTTGCTTCATAAAATGTGTGAACAGGACATTTGGGGCTAAAATGAGGAGGAAGTGGTTTGTGCTTCTCTGTTCAAAAAGGTGTGAGAAAAGTCACTGTGTTTGTGGCTATTTTTCTCAGTGTTTATTTTTTCGTTGGGTTGTGAAACTTCGCCTCTTTTGCGGTGAATTGTGCATTTTTCCTGTTTCTGCATTCAGTATTTTCTCAGCTTTTTTTCTTTTCTTTTTTCATTAATGTTCCGCTCTAATTTACCCCTAAGTGTTTTTCCCAGAGATTCAAGCATCTGAAGGGTTTACTAATTAGACACACAGTACAAATGATCTTTCACAAGCTCTGTATCTTATCCGGAGTAATTACATGGTGGTACATTATTCCTGGATAATTTCCAGAAAGAAGCTGCTTTGAGTCAAACTCATTTGTTCTCTCCTTGCAAAGTGCATGCAAAAAAAAAAAAAAATCACGATGTGCATCAGAGTAACACTGTTTTGCACTATGATCTACCTTGAGCAGTCAAAGCATCCAGTGATTGTATTAAAAATATACTTTACTCAGCATGGCGATCATGTGCAGATCATGTAGTGAGTGGCTGCTCTTCATATAATGTGCTCTCGTTTTGTCTGAGAGCTGATTTAATTGTTGATGACAAGGCAGGATTTGTCTGGGTAGTTAATTTTGGGTATACTCTTATCAAGTTGGGGGAGGGAAGGAGAGCTGGACAGAGACTTGGTGAGCCTTCAGTGACCTCAAACCAGACGCAAAATTGTTTGACTATTGTTTTCTTTCAGCCCCACCCCTGCTCCACCCCCGGCCCCTCCAACCTCAGCCATTGTCAAACTGAACTGACACTGACACTTCCCCATCTCCCAGCTTTCAGCTGACAAGGCCCAAGACTGGCTTTTCCACTTGTATTCTGCCTGATATGTCTCTGGGTCATCTTGTAGTTGGGGGGGGGCGCTCTGGTCGGTTTCCCCCTTACGTAGGCTGGTCTTGTTTTCTCTGTAGCTAGTAAAAGGAGAGGATCCCCATCAGGCTTAGGGCCAAGGGCGCACACTTGGTTGCCCATGACCTTGCCTGTCACAATCCCTCAACACCAGCCCTAATTTTTAAACAACAGATTTCTCACCAAACCGATCGTGGCTGCTGGTGCACTCCAGTTTTAGTGTCTCAGAGGCTACGCCAGGGCTCTCACCCCTCCCACTCACATATATATTTTAAAATAAACTACCACTTATTGTCAACCAAAAGCTCAGCTTTCTCTGTATAGCCCCAGGATAAATTAATATTTCAATCCCTTGGGATTGCAAGGGGGGGCCAGAATTCACCTTCCTGTCAGCATTTTTACCTCAGGTCATCCCCTGGTGTTTATTTATTTCAATTCAGCGCTCCTGTCCTCACTCACAGCATTCACTGAATACCTATTTGGAGGGGAATGTGATCGAGGGGTCACGCTATTTGAACCAATCTGATTGGCTGTCAGCTCCAATCTGACCAACATAGCACCCGTGTTCCTTGTGGGTATGCTCGGTGGCATTGGCTGCCGTCCGTTGTCAGGCCAACAAGGAGCCCGGGAAGGTGGGAAGGGAGGGGGTGGCCAATCTGAGACTGCCACTTTCCCTCAGCATTAGCATCTCACTTAATGACCAGTTAAGAGGCAGCCTGGCAAATGAGTTGTGACAAGTGCTGCAGAAAAAGGAGTCTTTTTCCCTCATATCTCCCGCCTCTCAATCACCATTTAAAAGGCTTGACGGCCTGACATAATTTCGCAATAATTATCACTCGGAGTATTCTTTTCGGGCCAGGACAGAAGTCAGATTGGATCTTGTCATAGAGTAATAATGCTGACCAACAATAACTTTGTTGTCTCTTCTCTCCTCTGCATCTCTGGCTTGATCCTCAGGGAATGGGCAGCCGGCATCAGCCAGCCAGTTCAATCTGGTTCAAGTGAAGAAGGAGCCAGTGGACGCCAGCTCTGGGGCTTCCCAAGACTCCACACAGGAACACAGCCTGGACCTGAGCAAGAAAGAACAAAGGTATGTGGCAGGCGTGGTACACTGAGGGTTAATTCAAAATGAAGGATGTTAATTAGTGTGTCTTAACCAATGCACCCTCTCTCTCTCTCTCTCTCTCTCTCTCTCTCTCTCTATATATATATATATATATATATATATATATATATATATATATATATATAGACACACACACACACACATATAGAGGCTGCATATGTGTGTCTATATATATATATATATATATATATATATATATATATATATGCAAAAAAAAATCAAAAATCAACAAGAACATTCTCTGCTTCTCTGAATGATAAATGGTTTCTACATGTTTGGCAGCACTGGTTAGATTCAAAATATTTAATTTATATGAACGTGCATACAATTAGAAAAGTCTCAACATATTTCTCCATTATTTTGTGTGTGTGCGTGAGAGAGCGAGAGAAGGATGTTTACATAAACCTTCAACTCCAATCTTCCCTCCAACCCACAGCAGATCTTATTTCTTAAGAAGACAGCATTTTTCTTCTTCATTATACAGGCACACCTTGTGTGATAAATAGTAATATTTACTGTTCTCATGCAAATCTTGACTAAACATTGTTCATTTTCCTTGTTCCAGTAATGAATCAAACGGACACCCTGTACCAGGGAATACATCTCTTTTATCCTCGCTTATGAATAAGGTAAGATCCATCCATCAAACGCCTTTCATCCCAAGACAAATTAGCGGGACACGAAGGGGCCTGTTTGTTTTTTAATGTTTCACGGCTAATAAGATGAGTTTGTATCATTTAAATTTTCCAGCCATTTTTCATAGAGTGTAATTTTCGCTGCACCTCTCACAAATTAATACAATGAAGCAGTAGCTGGGTGCCATGCCAGATATATAGAGATGTTTGTTTTTTGATGAGCTGTTTTGAACTCGCCGTCCAATTTTTCCTCCTCCTTTATACGTTTTCTTCCCCCTGCCTCACTCTACATTTATTCATAGGGTTTATAAATTATTTGATTAAAAAGTCAGTGGAGGGAAAAAAAAAAAGCAGGAAGGCGCTGCCCTCATTTTTTAACAAGTCTAAATGTTAGTGTATGGAAATGCAGATTTTCTGTGAAGATTAAAATGGACATTGTCTTAGTCATATATCTCATCTGACTGGTACAAATTTGCCAGGTGGTTTCCATCATGTTGATGATGTAATGGCAGATCAGCCACCATTTATTTACTCTCGCCAACTGATCATGACTCCCTCCCCCCCGGAACCTTCCCCTCTGTGCACCTCTATGTGCATTGTCATTTTATCCTTTCTCTAGGACAGCTCACCTTCAGACTTGCAGTCATTTCACCCAGACGGCGGAGAAGAGCTGCTGTCTAGCAGCTCAGCTGTTGCCATCGTAGCTTTTTGTTGGTTTGCTGCAAGCCACCACATTACGTAAAAAGGGTTAACAGTAGCTCCCAGAGGATGCTTGGCAAACACGCTTGGCCTGCACTCAAGCAAAAGCCCGGATGTTTGTAAATCTGGCTGCCCTTTTTAGTTTTGCCAAACCATCCGTGTGTGTGTGTGTGTGTGTGTGTGTGTGTGTGTGTGCACGCGAGTGAGGGAGTTCATTCTCATACTCTCACTGACATATGAAAGTGCTCAGCTTATGTATGTGTAGCTAACCCAGCCACTGGTGGGTTTTGTGCTGTGTGTTTTGTAGATGTCACAGGTGAACCCTGCCCTCTTCAGTGCCATGAACCTGAAGACGGAACTAGAGGCAGGCGAGGGTGGTGACACCTCTGAGGCGGCACAGTATCTGAATAAAGTGCTGAAGAGGCCCCTGCCAGAAAAACCCACTGAGATCTGGAGGACATACCTCCGCAGGTATGGAAAAACAACAATTACACACACACACATATGCAAAAAGTGCCTAGAGACACTGGATTCATTATGATAGTGAGAAAACAGTCAGAATGTTAAAAAGCTGTGCACGTCCTTGGACGGTCTTTTCCTGTAAATGCTATTCCTCACATACTGTATGACTGGAAACCCCCAGAAAAATAAAGAATATGCTCTTGCAGAAATTTGAAATGACAGTAAGGTAGTTACAGTATGATGGACCAAAGGACGTTTACCGTCAGGTGAAAAGTTGAACCAGATGTCCTTACAGGTTGTGTTTTTGTTAAATGGCGGTAAATTTACAGTCTTTCTTATCTGTGTCTGTTAAGGTTTGACACAGATGACTTCTGTGAGGCGCAGTGCGACTTCCTTCACAAAGTTCACTTTCACTGCCTGGTAGAGGACTGCGGTGCCCTCTTCAGCACCGTGGATGGGGCTATAAAACATGCTAAGTGGGTGTCACGCTGCCCTCACTCTCCGCATTTTAGTTTTTGGCTTTTATTGATCGGTATAAAAAAAGAGCTTCCATCTTGTTTTTCAGCTTCCACCTCCGAGCCACCTTGAAAGTGAAGTCGGAGCCTCCGTTTGGTGAGGGCAAGGACTCCGGTGAGGGAGCCCAGCTGCAGCCTGTTGCCCCTGTCTCCGTGGCCAACAATCCCTCCATGGATGTTGGACACCTTTCCTCCTCTGGCGGCTACAGCTCTCCTCCCCCCTCCCTGCTGGCCTGGAAGCAGCTGACCGGCAGCATCCCTCAGATGCCAGCCTCGATGCCCAACCTGCCATCCAGTTCCCCTCTGGCCACCACCTCTCTAGAAAATGCTAAGCCACAAGTCAAACCTGGTTTCCTGCAGTTCCAGGAGAAGTATGAGAAAGCTTTGGGTTTTATACACAGTGTGTTGCTTCCCTTCATACTTTCCACAAGTTGATTAAACTATATTTTCCTTTTTTTTTTCCATGTAGTGATCCATGTTTGGCTACTGACTGTAAATACTCAAATAAGTTCCACTTCCACTGCTTGTTTGGCAATTGCAAGTATGTGTGTAAGACCTCTGGAAAGGCAGAATCCCACTGCTTGGACCACATCAACCCGAACAACAACCTGGTCAACGTCCGCGACCAGTTTTCCTACTACTCTCTTCAGTGTCTCTGTCCCAACCAGGTGAGTGTGGCTTGATAACTCAGCCAGGAGCTGAATCACCTACTGTCATCTCCCAGAGGTTTCTAAGCATGAAGTATGCTATCTATTAGACCAGTATTTGAGGTTATTTGACTCAAGGCTTTCACAACCACTGCTCCCCGTCTTCCATCTCTGCTGAGAAAGACAGTCGACTCACCCCAGTAATGCCTGTTTATATGTCAATGATGTCATTTTGACTGCCGCATTCTCCTCTCAGAAAAGGCCAATTTAGCTGATATTACCCAATAAATCATTGTCACTTGCACAGTAAACAAGGCTGTCTGGAATAGGGCAAAAATCAGGGGAATGCTTTGCAAATGAAACCTAAATGGCAGCCCCTGCCTGCTCTCATGAGCCCGTATTTGGAAAACCGTTTAAATGAATTCATTAATGTGTCGAAAATCACCCCTCTCACAAAAAGTCCCCCCTCCTCCTCCTTTTCCTCTTCCTCCTCCTTCTCTACCCCCCCCCCCAGTCTCCATCTCCTGAACTGAGAAGATCTTATTTGGCCCGGTCCTTTGGGATCTGGGCCTCACAAACAGATGGTGGTGTACAGACATGTTAGAGCAGAGGGGTGTTTGTGGGATGCCTGGAAAAGCAAAGTAATTGTACCAAATAACCAGAGAGGAAAAGACTGTGAGGTGTTGATTATGTTTTTTTTTTTGGAGGAACTGTGTGTAGTGTTCACTTAAACTTTGCTCACAAAGAAAGATCAAATAAAATTAATCAGCTCCTCTGGCTTTCAAATATTCACGACATTTGAGTCATGAAATTGGAAATTATGTGTCTCCACTGCAGCACTGCGAGTTCAGAATGAGGGGCCACTATCACTGTCTGCGGCCTGGCTGCTTCTTTGTCACTAACATCACCACCAAGCTGCCGTGGCACATCAAGAAGCATGAGAAGGCAGAGCGTCGCGCCGCTAATGGCTTCAAATATTTCACCAAGAGGGAGGAGTGTGGGAGGCTGGGTAAGGAAAAACAAAAACAAAAACTTCTAATCCTATATAAGTTTTGTCCCGGTGTCTCTTTCTGTCTCTTTATCGTTTGCCTCTCGCTCCTCGCATCAGCCACGTCGGCCGGAACACCTTTTTAAAAATATTTTGCCAGGAGAGATGTGTGGATTAAAGGTGTTACGTTGAGAAAGATGTAGACTAATTTGTACTGTCTGTTGCAAGAGGATATTCCCCGTGTTTACAAAGGGAGAGAGACCAGTGTTTGCAAACAGGGTGTCATGCATTGTGAGTGGTTTAAGAAGCATGAAACAAGTCTGCCTCGTAGGTTTTGTTGCTGCATTTTGCATATTCACAATGGCACCTCAAGTCCCAGAGGTAGTCTTGCCTGTACTATATGAGCAATAATGTCAAAGAGGGCAATCACATCCAGGTTGTTTTCTTCTTTCTTTTGCCCCTGTCAGAAATGAGCAATTAGGTTTGTGTTTGTTAATTATCTGGCTTGTCTGGTTTAGCCTGTTTGTGTTGTGAAGCTGCGCCTCACAGCCACCGCTGCCATCACACAGAAATGAATTAAAAGTGATCTGTTTTTTTCAGGCGGTTACACAAGCTTTTCAGAGCGCAGAAACAAAGCAAACAAAACCAGGCCCTAAACAGCTGTTTTTTGTCCCCAGCCTGATCTGCCAAGTGTATTGTTTGGGCTGGAGGGGGAAAAAAACAGAAAGGATTACCATTGCTGGCACTCCAGTTATAAAGAATTGATGGGTTGCCAGTATCCATGGCAGCAACATTAAACTGAGCACCGCTGCTGATGTTACCTGGTTTCTGTCTCACAAAAGGCCCTCCGTGTCACGGGGGTTACTGTTATTTGCTCAACTTTGCGTGTTTAAAACGTTGTGTGTGCAAAAGCTATTTGATGACACAGACATGTTTTTCTCTTAAAGTGGGTGCCATGGTTACTGACATGCTAGCACCTGCCCAGCATGTTACTCTTTCAATTATTTCTGCCTGCTTTTATATAATGGTATTTGATTAACAGGCACAAAACGGCACATTCATTTAATTTGAAATCATAAAGCAATTAGAGCTAGACCGGTTAAAACACTGGAAAAGAGCAGAAGAATATAGAGCAGACAGCGACACACCGGAGAACAAAAGGAAAAATGACAATGGAGATACTTTGAAAAATGAATTTAATATGGGAATAATTGTATATTTACTTTGGTTTGCAGGGGTGTGTGCATTATTGGCCCACAGAAAATGAGAATTTATTTATGTAAATTCCTAATTGAATAAAGCATGTCAGTGTAATAAAAGAGCTCCACAGGTTTAGTGCACAAGAAGCCTTGACTTGCTCAGTATGACACCAGAGTGATCTAATATTCCTCCTACATGTACACTCCGAAACACTTTGAAACCCGATCCCTCTTTTGTCAGAGCTATATCATGAAATTTAAAAAAAAAAAAAAAACTCAAAATATTTCACTTTGTGTTTGATGTAATCATAACGCCGTCACAGTGATAATATTGCGTTTGGCACGGGAGCCGTTTTTGGACGCGGCACAATGAGCCAAAGACAAATTAAGCTGTTACTATATTTTCTTTGTTTTGTTTTGTTTTTTTTCCTGCAGGTTGTAAGTATAACCAAGTCAACAGCCATTTCCACTGCATCCGTGAGGGTTGCCAGTTCTCCTTCCTGCTCAAACACCAGATGACCTCACACGCACGCAAGCACATGAGGCGGATGCTCGGGAAGAACTTTGACAGAGTCCCATCCCAGGTACAAGCACGCAAACGGCGACGTGTGACACATGTTGATAAGGATAATTATAAAAATACAGGTTAAACATCTCAACCAACTGAAACCTGTGCTGAATAGCTGTTTATTCAAACATATTATAAGGAAGCACACACCCTTTTACAGAGAGACTGAATGGTGAATGTGCTTTCCCTCGGCTGCCACACTGAGCATTTATTGATTATTTTTATCTTTTTCCTGCTATTGTCAGTTTTGACTGTAAAACCCATTTTAAAGGAAGGAATAAATATTGTTCAGCATTTCTACTTTTTATCATAACACTGTATAACAACTCACCCCTAACGCACATGTTCATATTGCTCTTTAATTTCTCACTATACATTCAGATGTATACTGCACGTATCTTTTTTTCTCCTATATTGAGTGTCTTGTTCTGCTGATCTGCAGTTCTGCCTTTATTATTCTGCTAATTTCCCTCATGGGATTGATAAAGTGTCTGTCTGCCTATTTTTTTCATCTAAATTTTATGTTCTCACAAACACACCGATATTAGTGGGGTTTTTTTTGTTTTTTGGGGGGGGGCTGCTCACAAAATCTTCTGATAACAAAATGAAGTGAAAAGTAGGGATTAAAAACATGCGAACAACTCTAAAACAAATCTTAAGCGGTGAAAGTCCTTTCTCATTTTGATTTTTTTTCTTCATTTTAAGATCTTGCGTTGTCTTGGTAACTTGTTGACCTGGTTTGTTTGGTTTTCTCAGGTTTTTTTTTTAATCTATTTCTTTTTCAGCATTCTGCTGTTTCCTTTTTCTGAGTCATATTCAAGGAAAAACTAACGAAGACATGTGATGCTCTGTAAAAAGAGAGTACTGCTCATATCCTGCCATACCAGTCAATAACAAATCACTCTCGACATTCTTTTGATGAAGTTTTTTTTTTTTCTTAACACGTAATTTCCTCAGTTAACCTCTGCAGTAGGTGTGGGATTGTACCCTTTGTGCATAAAAATGTAGATTTTCTAGTTCTGTTTGTTGGTTTTTCTTTCTTGCTGCTGTTGTTGTTGTAGCCTTCATATAATGACAAAAGTATGAAGTTCATTCTCTTAAAATGTACTTCTGACATCTTGAGAAATGCTTGGTTGTACGCCAAAAGCCAACACCTGCATTAGTGATTCTTTATAATCCAAGATGTTTGTTTCATAAGTCACTGTGCAATAATTTACTTGCTTTTTTTTCTTCTAGGTGATGTCACTCAGCCGCAGGGCGGATGAGATGCATCAGCATGCATCGGGTATGGTTCCCGGGTCCATAATGACCCAGCCTGGCATCAGTTCCAACTTCTCCAATGTTGCGGATGAGAATGATGACTACATGGACTACATGGGAGGAGGAGGCAGCCCCTTGGGCCTTTCCTCTGAGTCCTCTAACCAGGACCGAAGCTGCACCAGCACGCCTGTGGGCAACGATAGCTCTCCGGCAGGTGAGAATATGTGAACTCGACACGTCAGCATGCAGACCTTTGGTGCAGTTTAGTCTAAAGGTGAACAGTGCAATACAAGTTTTCTATTCCTTGAACATCATGCATCACTCAGTCCACACTCCTCCCAGAAAGCTAGCAACTTGTCATTTCATGCATTCTCCAGTCACAATTCTGATTTACAATCAATAAGATGCATTAGTCATAATATATGTGGCTGATGACAATGCTTTATTCTTATGTTATGAGTTGTGAACAAGACGTTTCCAGTTTGCCTGGTCATCCTCATAAAACCTCCATTTTGTACATCAGTGGTTTGAGATATTGCACTGTATGTAGCTTATTACATTTTCCTCTGGCCAGAGATCATCCCTGTGGCTTTATGTCTACTTTAGCACTTTTAGTGGTTTGAGTTTTGGGAGAAAGGAAATGAGAAACAGCCTCTTTTTCCTCAAACTTATTGAATAAATGGATTCTCCTCTATATTTTTTCCTAAATCTTAGCCTGTCTCTGATTTTTCACATTTCTCCATGTGTTGCCAGAATTATCCACTGCTCTCATCATTGTTGTTTTGGCTTGGTTACTTGTCTTGAATGGGCCTCATTTTGTATCATTCTCTTATCTTTTATCTTTCCCTTTTTTTGCCTCCCATCCCTCTGTGTGTGTGTGTGTGTGTGTGTGTGTGTGCGCGTGTGTGTGATTTGGTCCCCATGTTTGTCTTTGTTCCTGTGTGTGTGTGTTTTCTCCCTCTTGCCTGTCCTTCACCCTCTCTGGTCAACCTGTCTCTCCAGGACAAGGCTGCCCCACCACCACTTCTGCTCCTACCACCCCTGCTGACACTAGCGCTACCCAGAATGCACCTCCTTCTTCCTCTCCTCCTCCTCCACCACTACCACCACCTCCTCTTCCTCCTCCTTCCACTCTTCAGCCTGGCCTACAGTCCCAGGCCCCATCCCTCTCTCCTGCTCTCCTTCGACCTCCTCTCCCCTCACTCCCATACCTCCTTTCTCCATCCTGTCTGTCATACTCTCTGCTCAGCGCCTCTCTGGGAGCCACTCGGAGTGTTGTCATGCCAACCAACACACCAGCTTTCAGCCCCATCATTGCCACTCCGTCTCCGGTTAAAAATGACGTCCCTATAGTGCAGGATGCTGCAGGTACTTATCCCCGGCGCAAACCAACACTGCAGCTGTCATTCTCAATTACTGAGTCCTGTGCAGTATTTAACTGTGTGATCCAGCCTTTCTCATTCTGCACTATTGTTATGAAAAGATGAAAAAAAGGAAGCATGCAAAAAGAGAACATTTATGCAGAAATGCTGAAAGTTGCATGCTTACTGTGTGGGTAAAGGAACAGCGAAAATGTCTATAATCACTTCACTTGCACCTTTGTGCGTACTTTCCCTTTTGAGTATCACTAGGATTTAGCGGGAGAGCAGTAAATTTGGCACCTGTTCTGTGAACCCTGGGCCTTGTTTAGCTTCCATTAACAAGGCTGCATCAGCAAAGCTCTTATTTAATCTCGCCTCAAGTTTTATCGAGGCCCGCTGCTTCCTGTCTTGCAGAACAGGGATCACATCATTAGCAGTGACCCCAGGGTGTTGCAAAAAAGGTGGGTGCCCCTCATAAAACAAACATGGAGATAAGAGGGTTGGTTAAGACTCCCAGCTCCGCCTCTGTTTTGGAGGCCCGAGACACCCTGTAAAAGTGTCATGCCTTACAGTCAATGTATCATCCCCCCCCCTCCTTATTTAATCATTCAGGAAATTAGGAATTTAAAAAAATTGTGGCTAACTGTGCTTACTCAGCTGAGAACCACTTCTGGCTGACCATGGTTGAACATTAGAGTTTTAACCAGGACAGTCATTTGTTTGTAGTTTGTGGGCTTTAATTTATAAACCACCTGATTATTTGTTTTAATGCACTTCTCTCTTTTCTTTTAGGCAACACCATCTCCATTCCCACAGCCACCGGTGCAAAGAAGCGCTTCTGGATCATCGAGGACATGTCCCCATATGGCAAGCGCCGAAAGACCGCATCGTCACGTAAGATGCTGGACGAGGGGATGATGCTGGAGGGATTCCGGCGCTATGACCTCTACGAGAACTGCAAGGACTCCAGCTGCCAGTTTTCTCTAAAAGTGACCCACTACCACTGCACTCGTGAGAACTGTGGCTACAAGTTCTGCGGCCGCACCCACATGTACAAGCACGCGCAGCACCACGACCCGTGTAGACAACCTGGTCCTGGACGACTTCAAGCGCTTCAAATCTTCGCTCAGCTGCAACTTTCCTGACTGCCAGTTTTCAGGCAACAGCACCCACTTCCACTGTCTGCGCTGTGGCTTCCGCTGCACTGATAGCACCAAGGTGACGGCCCACCGCAAGCACCACGGCAAGCAAGATGTGATCAGCGCTGCTGGCTTCTGCCAGTTCAGCTCCAGTGCTGACTGTGAGGTTCCTGACTGCAAATATAAGCTCAAGTGCTCACACTTCCACTGCACCTTCCCGGAGTGTAAGCACACAGTGGTAGGCATGTCCCAGATGGATTCCCACAAGAGAAAGCACGAGAAGCAGGAGCGAGGCGAGCTGCCATCTGTGTCACCAAAGCAGGAAGGGGCGCACCACCTGGGTGGAAATGTGGCGGCAGTCCCTCCGTCCTCCATGGGTCTGTCTACATCTTCACCCGGTGGCCTCCACAGTTTGTCCCACAGCATCAACAGCAGTACTCCCTCCATGATCTACCAGACAGGTGGGATTGCTTCTGACTATAACCACTCATACCCACCATCTTCCATCAATTTGGACAGCTCCCTCAACCTGGGCACAGACACCAGCAGCTCACTGTTTTTCCTGAAGAACGCCGTCGGTCTGGGTCTCAGCGACTCCCTGGACCTCAGCAAGAAGATGCACCACAACGCAGCACGATCAGCCCACAACCCCTCAACCCCGCTGGGTCTGCCGGCAGCTCAGGACGACACCACGGGAGCATCCGGGGAGGCTGAGGATGACATGTCACCAGAGGAGGAGGTGCAGGCAGAGGAAGAGGATGAAGAAGAAGAGGAGGAGGATGACGAGGAGGAAGAGGCAGAGGATGATATCAACACTGACTCAAATGATGATTCGATGGCAGAGCCTGACGGTGAAAAAGACAATGTCCAGAGTTTCGATGCTTCCGTTAACCACACTGATGCTTCCCAACTGGAAAAGCGAGAAGATGCTGACCCATAAATTTAAAAAAAAAAAAACTGAGTTTAGAAACTGCAGAAAAATTCTGTGTACTATGAAAAAACGAAATGAAAGTGGCCTCATTTATCATGTCGAGAGACTTCAGATGATGACAGAAAACAACAACAGCGTGGAGAGAATGATGGCCCGAAATGATTTATTATGATGTTTACAAGATGACCAACATTATTAATTCAATTATGCATTAAAAAATACGAATGGAGACACACAGAGTTAGGCCCTGTTTCACACATGGGACAGCAATGTAAAGCATTTTACTACACATCAGTCTTTTTGTGTGCGTGCATGTTTGACTTTAATTTATTTTCATTTTTTCACTTTTTTGTGTGGACAAAAAAAAAAACACGTTAGAAAAACAAAAACAAATCTCTCTATATAACTATATATGTAAGTGTGTGTGTGTGTGTGTGCGCGCGTGTGTGAAAGATGATACAAAGGAAATTGCTGGCACAGGTGGCATGAACTGCAGAGCCGTGGATACAGAGAAAAAGGGACATGAATCACTAAGGGGAAATAGGATGTGTTTCAAACATTTGATCTTTTTCTGTATTATTTTATTATTAATTATTATTATTATTATTATTATTATTATTAGACACTGAGAGAACGGGGTTACATTTTGCTTGTTCCCATCTCTTTGGTATTTTCCTTTGTTCTCAATGATACATGGACTCGACCAATAGCTGGTTGGTCGGTCTCAGCTGCAGTCCGGCGTCCTTTAAGCCGCCAACGACAGTTCTCTCTGACATTCTGCTCGAAAATGTTCAACTAGCACCAAATCCAAGCTTAGCCCTTTGTAATTTTAGCCCCCGTGGAGGAGTCAAGTTTGTGCGTGGGTAGTGCACTTTTTCTATTAGCTGACCATGATGATAGATAAGTCATAAGTATATTTAAAAATATTTTTGTTACCATTTGCATCTTTGCATTAAAAAAAAAAAAGTCCTTTTGTTGTGTTGTTTAGTCAGAAGCATATCGATCTGTAAGCCGGAGAGGTCTTGATTAATGCCCGGCGAGTCATGCGGGATATTTGGTTAAGGGGGGGGGGGTGCGTGCGTGTGTGTGTGTGTGTATGGGGGGGGGGATTTCAAGACTGACCGGAGGAAATGATGAGTCACTCAGATGCAGCAATGGGGGTGGGGGTGGGGGGGTATAGAGGAAGTGTCAGGGAGTGTGTTTTATGTTGAAAATGTACAGACCGAAAATGCCTCACTGGCGTTTTGTTTTCCATTCACTATGGCTGTGGTTGAGCTCCTGTTGTAATGGTTTTTATTTAATATTTATGTGACCTTCCAATGAGAAATTTTTAGAGTGTTATTGCACTTTTTAGGTTCATTTTTACCGTCTGGGGAAAGAAAAAAAAGAAAAAAAGAAAAAAAGAATGATATATATCTTTTAACAGGGAATTTGCTTTAAAGATGTTGTTTTAGTTCACTTTTGCTTTGATGCACAAATAGATGTTAGTGTGACAAAGAACTGTTGTTCTGTGGTTTATTTAAAGATTGGTTTTTATTTTTGCTTCTTCTGTGATTGGACAGTACCAAAAAAAAAGGAAAAAAGAGAAGAAAAAAAAAGGAAATGCAGTGCGTCAGAAAAACGGCGCCCCTGTATGAAACACTAATACGGACTGTGATTTCAATTCATTCTTAAGGAGTTCATAGAAACGCTCACTTACTGTAGTACTAAATTATAAATCTGTTAAACCACCCTCTGGTTTTTATCGAGCGAATATGTACGACTGAGGAGTGGACTCGCTGATCATGAATTATCTCCCGAGCTTAGCATTGGAAATAAATGATCACAATATAGGGAAAAAATAATGTGTGTAGATGATATTCCTTGTTTTGGGAAGAAGAAGAAGAAAAAAAAAGGTTGTACAGTATTTTCCTCTGTAAAAAATGACTATATATGAACAAAATGCTCTTTGATGAACAGCTTCCTTTAAAAAGAAAACGGTAAAAAAGGAGAAATGAATAATAAAAAGTTAAAAATTCAAATAGCCTCATCATAGTTTGCTTGTGTGCTTGACCTCTTTTAATTAGAAGTTGTTCATATTATAGCAGTGGCAGGTGCCGTTACTTGCCTTATATTTGATTTCTTTTCTCTCAAACTAAAAATACACTGATTTGAATTCATTCATGGATGTTTCTCTTATTTATTAATTCATTTGATTCATTGTCTTTTTCTCTGTGTATGATTCCCCCACCCCCACCCCCACCGCTCTCATTAACTGAAAATCTTGGTCTGTATTTACTTCGCTGTGGGCACAGACTGAACTCTCTCCTGAGACTCTGTTGCAAAGCAGAGGCATTTAGTACGTTTGTTTTGCTTTCTCTTCATTTGCTGAGATAACTGCAGGGGCTGGGAGATGTTGTGCACTTGAATTCAGTTTTGTGTGTGCGTGTGCGTGTATCTGCAACGGTGTAAAATAGCAGAATTTGTAAAAACTTAAGAAAATAAAGAAGCTATAATTATTATGACAAGACACATGCTCAGTCACATGTAGGGGGAAAGCTGCTGCTGGAGAACAGCAGGGCAAAAGTAGCACTCCCAGTCAGTGATACTACTGAAGTTTGTCTGTGTGTGTGTGTGTGTGTCCTCAGAGAGATAAGCTGCGGCTCTTCTGTCCCACCTACTGAGACCTGCAGTCCAGGCCATAACCTCATTTTCCTACTTGTTCCTCTATAAACTCAGCTTTTTTTTTTCTCACAGAAATGGAAGAAAACAAACAAACAAAACAAAACAAAACATCTGCATTCATGCAGGTAGAGGAATCAACAATATTTGTTGTCTGGGTCGCCCGTTGTTCATTCTTCACATTCTGGTGTGAGAACAGGATCAGAGCGAGGACCATTACTGAGATTTAGAGGCCCGCTACTGCTAACAAGATGGCTCTCTGTGTCTTGCTCAGTGGTAACAGGGCACATTTATTATTATTACCTTTTTTTTTTTTTTCTTTTCTTTAAGCCATGTGCTGTTCTCCTCCCACTCCCTCATGTCACCCAGTGGCCAGTGTGCTGACTCTGTCCCCTCGTCTACAGCTGTTCCTGTCCTTCCTCCTTCTCTTTCTTGTGATGTTTTTTTTTTTTTAATAAAAAAAAGGAAAAAAGCACGGGTAAAGGCATCACCATCTGTCAGCCAGCTGGTATCCTGTATATAATCTACCAGGAAAAAAAAAAAGAATAAACATGAAAATTATATTACACAAAACCAGACGGAAACGACCTCCAAATCCTGCATAGGCTGCTGCTGAAACGACAGATCGTTTTACTGTTTTAATTAACAGAGTTAAAAGGATGGTATAAAAAAATAGGGGGGAAATAAACAGAGATGTATTTCCACTGCTGGAAAAATGTAATATGAAAGCAGCCTGCTCACTGCAGAGTAGTGGATAAACAGAGCAACAATTTAGACTTTGTAAAATATATTGCACTTTTGGACTAAAAGCCATCTCCCGTTAGCGTTCAATTTGGCTCGATTTATTAGACGTTTTATATGAAAACTAGACAATGAAGCAATTTTTTAAAAAGTCTACTTGAATTTGTTGCCCTCAGCGCTACCATTCATTCTCGTCGTGTTGCTTCTTTCCACTTGGATACAGTGCTGTTCGTCTTCATTGTTCTATATTTATGTTTTTGCATGTCTTATGCAAATATTGAGCTTTCCACTCAGTGAAATAAAAAAAACATACTGGATAACTTTAGGCCTGTTTCTGGTGTCAGTGTGTTTTTGAATAAAGAAAAAAAAACTATGACTATGACACATCTTTCAGCAGGTTCATACCTTCTGCTTTCATGCAAAATGCCCTCAAGTTTTATCTATTAAAAGAATGTATGTGTGTGTGTGTGTGTGTGTCGCCAGGCAACACTGACATGCAGTTGGTTGATGTGCCAGGAACAGGTTGAGTGAGTGAGTGAGTGTGTGTGAGCAGTGTGGAGAGGCAACAGTTGAGGCTGGGAACATACACGACAGGTGTGCACTGCATATGTGGTCACATGATGCCTATAAGGCAGATTAGGGCCCAAACAGATGAAGCGCTGCTTAATGGCAGCTTTTATTAAGTTCACAAAGCGTGGATTGGAGGGGGGCAGAGGAAAAGCAGGTGGCTGGGCCTGTGCACTCTAAGATGAAGACAGATATTGTACAGTGTAGTCTGAAGAGGGTAGCCACTGTGGAAAGATTTATGGAGATTTGCCTGTCCTGGACTCGCTGCCTGCCTGTTCCCGAATCCTGCAGTAATAGACAGCGAGGGAGAGCTCAGAGAGGGAAAAAAATGTGACAGCCATGATGCCATGGAGTATGATCATACATAATGAGAATAAACTATAATAATAACTGTGTGGATGGTCAGCCACTGCAAAAGCACAGAGTAAAAGGAGGCACAGAAATAAAGAAAAACTGAGCAATATACAAAATATCAGCACCAAGGAAACTGACATTTTAGAACATCCATGCATACCAGGTGATTAGGAAAACTGAGATAATACAGCCTACTGTACATACACTTCCCTGCCACTTCATTAGAGACACCTGTAGCTCATTAAAGCAATTGGCTAACCAGCCAATCACATGGCAGAGACCCATTTAGGCATGCCAACACAACATGCAAAAACTTGCATGTACTGTAATGAACAATTAAAGCTTTAAGCAAAAGTGTTGTCACATGAAGATGTGCACTGTAGTAAAGGGTAAATATTGCGTGTTTGAAGATAACTAAAAAGTAAAAGTGTAGATATGGACTGTGTTACGTATTGATTCATACTCATTTAGGCACAGCTGAGGAAAAAAAAAAGGTGTTAATGTGTGTAATCATGTCTGTTCTCACTCAGAGTGAGAATAGACACAGGTGTGAAATCCACAGAAAATATACCACTGCAGATCAGTAAGGTCAACTGGGTCACACGAGCTAAAGGTTTGTGGTGTTTGCACTGTACAGTATGTACTGATGACTGCCAACATAAAGGAGCATCTTCAGCACCCTGTGTTACGGCCTCTGACGCGGATACAATGAGATGATATCTACAGTGCACTTTGGTTAATTCCGTATCTCTTTGCCAAAACTGCCTCCAGGTACACGTGACTGAAACAAACACACTGTTCCTGGTCTGCTCGGCCTGTCTCCACCTTTGTTGCTTCCTGTTACTGTAAGGCCACAAATGAGTTACTGGAACCTGTTTTCAGACCTAACTGGCAAATGTTAATTTAATGAAGTGGGAAAATAAAGAAGAATTAAGCTATTGTTATCAGTATTTTAATTTTAACAGTACATAATATGCATATTATGGATCAATTTCCGCAGACATCATAATGATGAACTTAAAACTGCTCACTCAACTGGGCAGTTCAGTGTTGCCCTGTGTCTGTTCGATATGCTGTATAAACCTTAGACTACAATGACAAATCACCAGTGAAGCCCAAGTCTTTAGTGCTTTAACCCTGCATTACGGCCAGCAGGAGATGGTTCTTCTAGTTGCAAAAAATAAGTAATCGCATAGAAATCTATGCAAAAATTACCCTTAAGCTCTCATAAACAGATGACCTCAATCACTAATTAGAAGCGTTACTTAACAGAACATAATGCTTATTTTGTCCCCAGTAAAGCCAAAAAGGAGGACAACAGTGAGCTTAAAGTAAAGTAAAAATTTAATTCACATTCTCCATTTTGGGGAATTTAGCCCTAATATTGGAAATATCCAAATCAGACTTACTGCAAGCGATGATATTATGAAATGATGGTAGAAACCACAAGTCTGTATGCCATCCACCTTCTTTTTCTTTTTTTAAATTTAACCAAAAACCCATTTTATTTGCAGTGTCGTGGGAAAGAACTGTCCGCAATCAGAAACTGAAAGAGTGGAGATGAGTGGAGGTCACTATTACCATGGTCACGTTTAAACTCCTGAGCTTAGTGAGCGTGAAACTTCAGAAACCGACCGAGCGGTGTTTGCAGTCAGGAACAAAGCACTGTACTACACACACAACACAACTACAAAATATATTCAAAACTATTATTATGGTACAACACTACAGTAATGAAAAGGATTAAATTCAAGAAGGTTTAGTTATTCACAGTAGAATCTGGGATTTGCAATACATCATGGGATAAGTAGTTCCTTTATTAAAAGTTATTATGCACAGTCTTTTAGCTTTTCTTTCTTTTTTTAAAAAATTTTGGATTTGGATTTTTTAAAAAGAGAGAAAGAAAAGCTAAAAGACTGTGCATAATAACTTTTAATAAAGGAACTACTTATCCCATGATGTATTGCAAATCCCAGATTCTACTGTGAATAACTAAACCTTCTTGAATTTAATCCTTTTCATTACTTTAGTGTTGTACCATAATAATAGTTTTGAATATATTTTGTAGTTGTGTTGTGTGTGTAGTACAGTGCTTTGTTCCTGACTGCAATACTGCTCGGTTGGTTTCTGAGTTTTACGTCACTAAGCTCAGGAGTTTAAACGTGACCATGGTAATAAGTGCCCACCTCCACCATCTCCACTCTTTCAGTTTCTGATTGCGGACAGTTCTTTCCCACGACACTGCAAATAAAATGGGTTTTTGGTTAAATTTAAAAAAAGAAAAAGAAGGTGGATGGCATACAGACTTGTGGTTTCTACCATCATTTCATAATATCATCGCTTGCAGTAAGTCTGATTTGGATATTTCCAATATTAGGCTAAATTCCCCAAAATGGAGAATGTGAATTAAATTTTTACTTTACTTTAAGCTCACTGTTGCTCCCTTTTTGGCTTTACTGGGGACAAAATAAGCATTATGTTCTGTTAAGTAACGCTTCTAATTAGTGATTGAGGTCATCTGTTTATGAGTTTGTGCTCTGTGGGCATATGTTGTGTTGCTTGCCTACTTCAAACTTTGGCCACATTTAACAAATGCTTAGAATCTA
>JAMQGT020010669.1:0-14160 GCA_024447675.2 Pterophyllum scalare | reverse complement strand
GTTAGTCGCTGACTCGTTGCTGCGCTGTTTGTTTATTTATTTTATTTGTTTATGTTATTGCTAGTCTACACTGAAACACTTCTCTCTTTGAAGAATAAAGTCCTTATCTGTTGTTCTGTAGGTAAGAGATTAAGATTAGGACATTTTTTTTAAATGCTACCAAAAACAAAACAAACAAACAAAAAACAAAACAAAACAAAGCAAAACAGAACAGCCTTATGCCCACATACGATTCTCTTTATTTCTTGCATACTTTCAATGGACACTTCAGACTTAATTAGCTAATAGAATTGTTTTTGCCAATTTCTTACACACTTATAATAATAATAATAATAATAATAATAATAATAATAATAATAATAATAATAATAATAATAATAATAATAATAATAATAATAATAATATATTTCAACTACTGTAACAAAATAATTTCCCAAATATCAATGTATTCTTTAACCTATTTATCTTTATTATTTGTCCTTATACAGTATATGTTACAAGATGTTTTCAGTCAGAAATCAAAATATGTGCAGGATTCTTTGGTTCCTGTGCTGTCAATAAATTTTGAATTTTTTAAACCAATGCAGTTGTCAAAAAGACTTCAAGCTTCCAAAATGACTTAAACTCAGTCAAATTGTTACAGACCAGACCGAAAAGAAATGCTGTACAAAAATGTATTCATTCAATTTTCAATTCAATTCAATTTTATTTATACAGTGCCAAATCACAACAAACAGTTGCCTCAAGATAAATTCCTGCACATACTCAGGCACACTCTGGAGAGATAGCTGATTACTACTGAGTCTGGTTGCTGGCACCAGCAAAGAGGTAATGTCAGTGCCTGAAGGTTAGTCTAAAGATTCTGGTTAGTCAGTGCTCAACGACTCATTGCAAGATCTCAGCATCTACTATAAGTCATCAATTAGTATCGACTCACCTCTGGCCTAAATGCAGGGGGGTATTAGCATTGTTTAGTGTTCAAATGATAAAAATGCTACTGCTTACACACCTATCAAAATGGTATGACACACAAACACAGATATATTTTTGGTTTGGTGTAGGATGGAAGTGATGGATGTGTGCTTCAGTGATGCAGTATATTCCTGTAGTGATCATGTTGGAACAAATGATCATTACTTATTTCCTGTTGTACTATCACACAACAAGCCATTCAATCTTTCATGTCTAAGCATGCCACAGTTATTTTTCTGGGGCAAAGAATCTAGTTTTTCATTTCTAGATCTGCTTCAATTCCATCGGAAAAAAGAGAGATGAGCTGTTATTTAAAGTAATCAAAGTAATTTATGTTACTTGAGCTCATATCCAAGTAATTATGCATTTAAAGTATTCAAATCAAGTTGAATAATTTTTGGAAATGAATGTGAGAAATGGTCAAAAATTTCTAGGAGCAGGTCCATGAAAATGAAATCAAAAGTGATCCTCATGGGTATGTTGTGCACTGTACACACTGCAAATTCACTATGGACTTACAGTAAAAATTATGCAATGAGCAAACATTATCTTCTTATTCATCACCTGTGACGAAAGCTGGGTGTCCAGTTACAGCTGATCAGTTTTCAGTTGAATTCAGTTCACTGTTTCCAAAAAGACTAACACCGGGAAGATGCTTGTCATTTGTTTTGAAAATTCATTGGGTTGTTCACAGTGAAATCGTCCCCCAGGGTGACCTTTATGAGTAAAGAAAAATGGCATAATATCATGAAATTCATTTGAGGACAGTGTAATTACGATGTAAGATGATTCAATTTAAAATGTAGTGCCATATTCTTTGGGGCTTTTGAAAGTTACCCTAACTTTATGTTAAGCTGTGTAAGGATATTGCCAAGACAGTATATATTTTGTAAAAACTCTTGACAGTAGTTTTCCACCCAGTTTTTAGCCATTTAGTTATTCTGACATCTGTGCTATTAAACTACAGAGCATGCCTAACATGTAAAGACTGATGAACAAGGTGCTACAGAGAGGTGGCGGTACTGGAACAGCACTACATGGTAGCAAGTGTTTACAAGTATAAGTGTAGAATAAGTGGAAGAAGATGGATGGATGGATGGATGGATGGATGGATGGATGGATGGATAACATAAAAAATTCTATAAAGTTTTTGGAATTAAAAAAAATTACTGCACGAAGATTCAAGATTCAATAATTTACTGCCATCTCGACAAGTCGATAGGAATTTGTTTTGGTTAAGACCCACGCATCGTAAAAACATGCACACAATATGATACAATAAAATGAATCAATAAATACTAAGTAAAACAATAAAAGATCATATACAGAAGTCATAAGAACAACACACACAACAACACAACAACAACTGACAGCATATTATTAGGACTTATATAAAAATGCTTCCAGGCTGTTGAGAAGTCGGACAGCCTGTGGTGTAGATGGTACTGCTACTAAAAATCTGGTTGTTTTAGTGCTGATACTTCAAGTCTTTTCTGTGAGGTGAGAAAATGAAACAGACAATTAGCTGGGTGGGAAGGATCCTTAGCAATCGAAAGGCTCTTTTTACGTAACCTGTTCTTATAAATGTGAGCAATGGCTGGGATTTCACACCCAGTATAGCACACTGATGAACCAAGAACACAGAAATAATAGCATTTAGATTTGAATGCATGACCCAAATTATACAAAAAGTTTAAGCTCAGTATTTTTATGATATCCTGATCTGTCTTTTTCAAGCATGATCTCTGTGGGGTTTTTTTCTCCTCACTATCAATTTTCCTTCACATATAAGCTTGATTTTTATTGGATATTTGAGCAATCCAAGAAAAACACAAAACCCTCATGAGTACATCAAAACTGTCAGAAGATTCCGTCAAAAGACCAACAGTCAGTTCACTTAAAGCATGACTGAGGATGTGTTACTTTAACATTTACTCCTAGATCTTATTAAAGGTCTCTCTGAGAGGTGAGTGTAAAGATGAAACTGCAGATTGAAGTGTTTTTGTTTTTGTTTTTGTACCTGCAGCAGTGAACTAGATTTATTAATTTATTTGCATACTGGACAAAAAAAACACAAAACCAGACTTCCTGAAAGTACAGTTATTCAAATTAGGGACGTGTGCAACTAATCAACTAGGCATTAAATGATGTTACCCATGTTAGTGGGTGCAAGAAATATTAGTAAGTTAAACATATTATTTTATTAAAGTACAATGAAGGTTTGCAGCTCAAAGATTTTGAAACACCACTGGCCAATAACTGGGGATGCAGCCCTGATAGATGGCTGTGCCTGCTTCTCTCTCAGTCTGTGAAGTTGTAAATGAGCGGGAAAGCAAACAGATGAGAGCCATGCTAGCTGGCACAGTTCTGCAGTGCTTTGATACCAAAATGAGTGACTGTATGTTGGCTTTGTCAGAATAAACTGGATATAACCAAGCAACTGAAGCTGTTTAACCATATTCTGCATTGGGGTGTGGATCCTAGCATGGAGAAAACCAAGGGTAGCGCTGCTAGCACAGCTAGCCAAACTCAATCTGACATTGTCTTTATTTGCAAAATTATACATAGCACAAAGTGCTGCACTTTTCAGTGACATTTAAAACATAATTTGATTAACAAGGAATGTGATTAACAGTGTCATATGGCTATTGTTTAGTTATTTATTTGAGTTTCTGAGTTCTATGATTAGTCTTTTAGTTTATTAATTTTATTATCATTATTGTTTGATTTTTTTCGTTATTATTCTTGTATATCATAAGTTTCTGTTTAGTGTTTGTCCCATTGGAAAAATTCAGTCTCTGAAAAAAATTCTCTTCACACATAACATAGGGTTATTATGGTAATTGCTGCCTGAAGTCTGCAAAATGGCAGCTCTTTTAAAGTTCACAAGCTGATGGGCCCGTGGTAAATAAAGGGTTAATATGAGTTTTACTTCCAGTCTGTGAATGCCTGATTCTAGTTCCCTCAGCTGTAGTGGTGGGTGGGTCACGAACATCCAGGTCTAAGAGGCTCTTTGAAGTGAATGATGGCTCCTGATTGTGAGCCGTGTTTTTTTTTTTTTTTTTTTGTGGAAGCCACACGTGATTGGTTAAGATGCGTGGCAGCATCTGTGTGTCTACAGCTGATAGGGTGAATGGGAGGGCACAGACACACCGTTCAGTGACTCCACACAGATCAAACACAGAGGGAGAGAGGCTCCTGCAAAGTTCGCTCGGAGACCGGATAAGGCTGAACGGAACAGTGAAGAAAATGAGTGACAGAAAACGTAGTAAAGTTTGGACACATTTTAATGTGATAGGCAGAATGTAGACTGTGCAAAGTTAGAATTTCTTATCCAGCAGACTCCTAAAACAACCTGCACAGGCAAATACAGACTGTTCATCTATCAGTGTAATTAGAAGAACAAAACAGGGCAGGTCATATCAGGAAGGAGAAACCGGATCAACCCCTCACAGGCCCTTGGTTTTTCTGAGTGCCAGTCTTTTGTTTTTTACAATTTATATTTGGAGCACTCTGGTCTATGTTGAGTATATAAATAAATGTTGGATATAATGTATGTTTTTACACTGGTAAAAACATATTACACATTTTTTAAACAAAATCTGAGCCACCTGGGAGCCGAAAGAGCCAGCTCTTTTTAGTGAGCTGAGCCGAAGAACCGGCTCTCAAAAAAGAGCCCGGCATTCCCACCACTACCGAGCTGTGTCCACTTTCCCTAATTAACCCTCAGTGTGTGAAAGAGTATTTGTAGTCCTGTGTTTCCTTTGCTCATTGTCAGACTATCTTCCTCTTTGTGTGCTCTCGGCTTTATTTGGATTTAGTTTGTATGTTTGACTTTTTCTCACATTATGAATGAAATGTTAGGGGCATCCCTGCTGAACCCTGACATAGACAGTTTTTTCTTTCTTCCACTGCAGTCACATTCTAAACACAGAACACCCTTGAACTCACTGAACTGTATATACACTTATGGAAGTGAGTCCCTCAGTCACATCTGTATATGACATTAAACAGACCTTCTTGTGTTTATGAAAATAACAGAGGATAGTGCATGCCTCCCCTCACGGGCTTTTGAGAGCTTCTCTTTTGGCTTTAAACTATGATAGTCATCGTGGTCTTGAAAAATATCCTGTGCACTTGGCACTCTGACTCATTGCCTAATTTATTATTTGACTCAGTGATACAAATCAAGTCCAAGCAGAACCTTATACATGTGAAGGCAACCCAGATTACAAAGAGCACAATACCTCTTTTAAAAGGGTGCATGAGAAGTCAAGAACAGTTGAGCAGTGCTTGGCCATCAATTCTCACTTTACAATTTGGAAGTCTCCAACTTGTCAGCACAATTTTTGCAAATAGCTTTTTATAGCTCTTCTATACTGTAAAACTTCTCAAGAGAAATTTGTATAAATTCCAGTGATTATACTGTATATGTTCTTATTTTCCATCTAGATTTCTTGTCAAATTCGGACTATTTTACATGTATTGTTGTTATCTTGCCCATGATAGGTGGAGGGAGGTTATGTTTTCACTTGCATTAGTCTCGCTGTCTGTTTGTGAACAGATTTTGGTGAAGATTTCTGGAGTTGTTCGGGGTGGTACAAGGAGCAATTGATCACATTTTGGTGGCAATCCAGATCACACTCTGGATCCAGGATTTTGTAAAAGGATTCTATACCATTGTGAGATACAATAGGGACAATATCTAACCTGTGAGGATAAGTCAGGATCCTCTAAAAAGAATTAGGGTGCAACATGACCATAAGTTGTATCATATGACAACCACTGATCATGATCAAAGGAACATTCTCGATCTAATGATCCAGAAATGCTCAAAATTATAGTGTCAAAAATAATTAATTCCTGTAGAGTAAGAAATAAAGCCAGTGACATGCAAGTAACACCAAAATATAGCTGAACCTAATGGAGTATGACAACATCAGGTGGTATCTATTGCAGCGTAGTATCGGCACACAGAAAATTTGGAGTGGGTGAGGTATGCGCTCTACTGAGTGCCCTTCTAGTTCACTGTAAAATAATTGTCAAGACACAGCGTGGAGTCCATTACTTGCGGTAAGCTTCCCATTAAACTTGTATAATGGTAGATGGGTAGCATGATAAGAAATGTGTTTTAATGGCTTCTCTTCATTGCCAAATATAAAATGACTTGTAATACATCAATATGAAGGGGGAAATGCCAGACTTTAAGGTAGGTGGCCAGTGCATCTGCCAACAATGAGGGAAGTGACAATAAGACTCTGTCCAAACTTGAATGTTATATATATATGCAAATTCTGTAACTCACTGTAAGACCATTCTTGTGTTTTATATATAAAATATATATGTGTGTGTGTGTGTGTGTGTGTTTATATATATATATATATATATATATATATATATATATATATTTATGACTGATATTAATTCACTCAAAAGAACTCAGCCTTGTAATATCATGTTTGTTTAACAAATACCACTCTCACTATGGAAGCTATCGGCCCACAGCTCAGTTAATAAATATGTTCCAAAATAAATGCTCACTGATCTCCCCTATTTATCATCGAGGTGAGCATAAATCAGCACTTGTGTGTACAAATAGTAATCTAGAGGGGTGAACTATATCCTAGTCACATATCCTAGAGCCTCCTGAAGGTCACTTGCTGGGAGTCATTTCTTTGTAGTTTCTTTAGATTGAGGTCATCACGACACATTGTTTTCTCAAAGGCATCCATCAAAGCCATCTCCTTTAGCATTGATTGTCCTGGCTCATTAAGAAGCCCTCTGAAGACCAGTGAAGACCATTGTGTCCCTTAGATCTCTATTCCCTTTAAACAGACACCAACAACACCATTACACATGTACACACATTACATCTGACCTGAAAACATTAATCGATTTTTTTTTAATTACCAAAAATAGGGAAAAAATTGTTTTGTTTTTTTTACTTTGTTTACTTCCTTTTCTCACTCTAAGTCTAGCTGTGTTGATCAAGCCTTACAGACTATTATAAGCAGGAATGAGTGGCAAGAAATTTAAAGGCGCATTAATAGTTTCAGAGAGAAGAGTACATTTCTATATTTTTGAAACAAGTCATATCCAAAGCCTCTGTCAAACCAAATATCATGCAAGGAAGGAAATCTACACACAGTGAATTGAGAAACAAGTGTCTGATTGTTTTCATCCAAACCAAGACCTCTTTTAAATCAATAGTGCCAGTGATGCTTGATTGCATTCTGTAAGAAATGCAATTGAATGGTGACTTCAATTCAACTCAAATCAATGCTATTTGTCGATCCAGGAAATTACATGTGTCGTAAAACCTGGGACCGTATCAAGACAGGAATACCCTGCCAGTGCCATTAGTTTAAGAGGAAATTGTCTCCATTTTCAGGTCTCCTGATTTGTTGAGTTCTCAAGTTCACTTTTAAGATATTAATATTCCAATAACATCCAAGCAAGACTCTGTCTGGAAAGATTTAAAAAGAAATTAAATCAAGTTTGGCACACATTGACAGAAGGAGAGAGAGAGAGAGAGAAAAAAAAGACAGTTTTGTTTGATCCACATCAGTAGAGCTTGTAGATTAAAGCTGTACTGACTGTGACTCTAATGTGTGACTTTGAGAAAGGAGCTATGGGTCCTAAGTGTCATATTAGGTTTTGGCACAGCCAGGTTAGTATGACATAGCTCAAGGAGAAAGAAATGGGACTGGCAAAGATGAGCTAGACAGTGGACTCAAATGGATCAGGTAGCTGGCAGAAGGATGTGTCTCAGAACATTGTCAAGGGGTGGGTATTTTTAGGCCCAGCAACAGTTCACTGGGACTTTTGCAAGAAGGACTGTAGGGCAACTGCAAAAGATGAGAATAAAACCATGGAGCAGGCGAGAAAGACAGTGACAGCAGAGTATAAGCATTAATAAGTTGTCATTGAGGGAACCTTTGCTGTAAGATTACCAGAGACATGAGCACAGCATGAGTCCGTCAGAGTTGTTAAATTTTGTAATGATGCTGAAAGTCTTTGGCCTGATGGTTTAGACATAGCCATCATTTTTCCCTTGACCACTGTTATCACTGCAATACTTGATTCTCATAGTGGGGATGGATCACAGGTATTTAAACATTTGACTGTATTCTCACCTGTTAATAAAGAATAATTACACTCTAATTATTGCAAAAACACACAATTAGATAGTCCCTTATTGATAATGTTTACATACTGACAGCTTCACAAACTCCCAGTGTATTGTTTCAACAGTACAACAGTGAACTACATATACCTGCATTATAGCTGTCAACTTAAAATAATAATAAACTTAATTCTTCTGTATATTTCCATAATCTTAAAAACAATAAACTATTAATTGATATCTCTGTTAACTATAGTTGTCACCACTCCAGCACTATGATAACTCTTTATGTTAAACACTGTATACTCTGGCTTTCCTGGAAATGTACGCATTCATGTTTGTCGGTTGCCATGAACTGGATTGCTTTTGTCAAGGAACTACACTTATACAGATGTTCAATACACTCTTGGTGCAAGTTATCAGATAAAGAAGGTGATCTACAGTCACAGCAGTTTCAAATTGCAGTGGCTGTAGATCATCTGAGCTGTTAGGTTAAAGATGAAGCATCCATATTTAAGAATGGGTAGTGTCTTTGCTGCAATTTGTATAACCCTATATTACAAATTCAAAATTTCCCCCAAGGGGCTTCATGATCTGTACTTCAAGTGACATCCTCCTCAACTGGAATGAAGTTGAGGCTCTCATTAATGGGCAAAATGGAAACTTGGTTATAAATCACAGCATTACTGATTAGTAAAGCTACACAAGGTGTGACATGGTAATTCAAATTTATTATCCTGTCAATTTCTTTTCCCTTCAAAATATTCTCCGCCACTTTTAAATACATTTTCAGTGCTATCCCAGTGACAGGCAGCTTTATATCTCCATAAAGCCAAACACCAGTTTGTCCCTTCTGACCTTACTAGGTGACTCTGCGCCACCAAGTTGTAGATGCCAAACAACTCTCAAACTTAGATTAAACAGATTCTCATCTAATCAGTTACTGAAATACAACTTTTCAATTTTTGTTGTTTTTAACTGTCTTTTATTTACAGGTCTTGGTGTTATATTCAAAAATATATACTGTTCAAAAAGTTAAAAAGGAACACTTTTTAAACCAGAGTAGCAGAGGGGGTTGTTAATCAGTTTTAGCTGATCGGTGTTAATGAAATTAACAACAGGTGCACTAGAGGGGCAACAATGAGACTCCTCAAAATGGGAATGGTTTTACAGGTGGAGTCCACTGACATTTTCTGACTTTTTTTTTTTTTATTAGTTTTGCATTTGCCTAGGGTCAGTGTCACTACTGGTAGCATGAGGTGATACCTGGACCCTACAGAGGTTGCACAGGTAGTCCAAGTGCTCTATGATGGCATATCAATACGTGCCATTGCCAGAAGGTTTGCTGTGTCTCCCAGAACAGTCTCAAGAGCATAGAAGAGATTCCAGGAGACAGGCAGTTACTCCGGGAGAGCTGGACAGGGTCATAGAAGATCCTTAACCAATCAACAGGATCTGTATCTGCTCCTTTGTGCAAGGAGGAACGGGATGAGCACTATCAGAGCCCTAAAAATTGACCTCCAGCAGGCCACTGGTGTGAATGTCTCTGACCAAACAATCAGAAACAGACTTCATGAGGGTGGCCTGTGCTCACTACCCGGTACCTTGGAGCTTAATTGGCATTTGCCATAGAATACCAGAATTGTGAAGTTCACCACTGACGCCCTGTCATTTTCATAGATAAGATCAGGTTCACCCTGGGCACATGTGACAGATGTAAAAGGATCTGGAGAAGCCATGGAGAATGTTATGTTGCCTGTAACATCATTCAGCATGACCAATTTGGTGGTGGGTCAGTGATGGTCTGGGGAAGCATATCCATGGAGGTATGCATAGACCTCTATAGGCTAGGTAATTGCATGCTGACTTCCATTATGTGTCAGGGTGAAATCCTTGGACCCACTGTCAGAACCTACACTGGCACAGTGGGTCCTGGGTTCCACCTGATGCACAACAATATGCAGCTTCATGCTGCGAGAGTGTGAAGGCAGTTCCTGGAGGATGAAGGAATTGATGCCCTAAATCAAAGAGAGCACCTCTTTGAGATATTATGTTTTGGACACCTCCAGGATTTATCAAATGCATTTGATACTATAGACTTTGAAATTTTGTTGGGAAAACTTGAGCATTGTGGTGTCAGACGCAGTACGCTTAACTGGTTCAGAAGCTATCTATTTGAAAGGGAGCACCACGTACAAATACACAGCAGTAAATCACAACTAAAACCACATTAAATGTGGTGTACCACAGAGATCTATATTAGGTCCTCTTCTTTTTAATTATTTACTTTAATCACTTTATAAATTCATCAGATATACTACACAAAATTATTTTTGCAGATGACAGCAAACTTTTTTTTTTCTCATAAAAATCTGGATTATCTCCAAAAGATAATTAATGAATATTAGAATTAACTAAAGTAAATATCTGGCTTAAATGCAATAAAATATCTTTAATCGTTAATAAAACCCACTGCATTATATTCTCGTTCTATAAAAATGCCTAAAAATGTTGAAAATATATGTATCAAGATCAATGGAAGGATCATTGAAAGAGTTCAACCCACAAAGTTTTTAGGAATATGTATTGATAAATTTTTAAATTTCAAAAAAGCATATTGATGAATTCACATACTAAATTGTCTAAACAGGTTGGCTTCTTTTATAGAATTCAACATTTATCTCCCTCTTGAAGCTCTCATAACCTTGTATCACACCTTACTTCAAACCACATTTGAATTACTGTAATATCATATGGTGTAACACATGTCCAAGCTATCTTGATTAAACTGCTTGCTTTGCAGAAGAAAGTGATACATGCCATAACATGGTCTGAGTTCAATGCTCCCTCCAATCCTCTCTTTTATAGGCTTAAGCTTCTGAAGCTCACCGAGAGCAACACTTTTCATAATGCATGCATGATGTTTAATGTAGTCCACAGACTAAATGAAAGACTTTGCCAACTTATTCCAATAATTTATCCAACCCACGAACACAATAGTAGAAGGAAAAATCAGCTGAAGGGGAAAAAGTGCAAACTGAAATGTATGAGCTTTAGCATCACATGCAAAGGTCCGGAGATCTGGAATTAAATTAACAAGACACAATACAAAAATCATCTTCTCTAAAGATATTTAACAAACTTTTGAAAAATGAACTGACAAACTCAAATGACTGCATAATTAACAGTAAAACCAGGTACAAAAAATTAGTATATACTATAAATTACTGTAAATTCATTATCATTTAATAATTATATCTAGTATAATCCTCTTAATAATATCTGGATAAGGATGAATTTGTCACTTCAAATAATCTAATGGTTTTTATTGGGTGCTTTGTGAATACGGTTGTAAGAAGTATGAAAATAATCAATGTGAAAAGTGCAATATCATGTTCAAGCAATTACAATGTGTGATACAAGATAAGGGAATGTACGAGTGCATGTGGAGGATGTGAAATAAGAATAATGTTTTGACTAGATGTTGGTGTGGGGGTATGGATTAACTGTATTGTTTTGTAAATGTAATGTTTTTTTTTTTTGTTTTGGGGTCCCTGTATAAGCTAAAGCAGCTTCTTGGGAGTCCTGGTCCAAATCTGGGAGGAGACCCTCCAGGACACCATCTGTCATCTCATTAGGAACATTCGACAACATTGCCAGACAAACAAACTACAGAGTACAATTTTGAGGTGCTGCAATGAGATTTTAGCAAAGTGGACTAGCCTGCTGCATCATTTTCACTTTGATTTTTGGGGTGTCTTTGAATTCAGCCCTCTGTAAGTTGATCATTTTAATTTCCCTCAAATGACATGTGTATCCTTTTATTCGTAGAAACATTATCAAGTCCATATCAGTACAGATATCCAGCCTGCTTTCCCCCATTGAGATCTGATATGTTTTCAAAGTGTTCTTTTAATTTTTTGAGCAGTGCATTTTCTTTTAGCCCCCACATCAATAATGCCTTCATCTGCCCATGTTTGCCTGAACAGTGTTTTACCCTTCTTTCTCTCTCAGCACAGCACTCACACCCCTATTTACACTCCAATCACTTCTCTCACTGGTTGCTGGAATGCCATTCTCAGTGGTTTTCCCAATAAACTTCCCCATTTGCTCAAAAATATTTAACAGTCTGCCACTAGGATCATCACCTGCACCAAGTCCTCTCATCACACCACACCACTCCTCATCTAGCTCTACAGGCTTCCTGTTCAACAATGCATTCATTGCAAGAATTCTACCGATTAGCTCTAAAGCTTTCCACAATCTGGCTCTCCAATACCTTAGATTGTAAAGTGGTACACCCCTTCACATGCTGTACAATCCTTTTGAACTACTATGCTGTCTGACACTTCATTTATACCCAGCAACATGGGTCAGAGCTTTCAATTCCTCTTCACCATAACTTTGAAACCTGTTATCACTACACGTCTGACTACTATAACTATTACTATTTCTGCTGTTCTGTTTCACCTTGTCCATTGTGCAAAATATCACAATATAAAGAAAACCTTAAAATGAGCGAATATAACACAAAATGCTAAAAATGAATGCAATATACAATACACTTTAATCAAAGATGAATACTATCAAGGCAACCTATATATATGCCTTGATAGGTGTGTGTATATATATATATATATATATATATATATATATATATATATATATATATATATATATATATATATATATATACTACTACTACTATTCCCTTGACATTGTGTATACAATATTGAAAGGCAGGCCAAGATATTAGTTTAAATCAAAAAGTCCAAAAGTGATGAATAATTGTTAAAGTTAAAAAATAAAGAAATAAATCAACAGACATTTTAGTTCAAATTGTTGACTGAGCTACAAATATAAAGCTTACTCACTTATGTCAGCTGGAAAGTAACAGCTAATTAGAACCACTCAAATAACCATTCAGTCACGGTCTCTCAGGTGTGTTGTTGCGCAAGTATGCTATATATTAAAGGTTCTTTCTAATTGCACAGCCTCATATTAGGTTTTCATTAAATTTTGAGTGCTCCGCCAACTCTTTATATGTCTTCCTGTTTTTCTGTCTGCTGTGTTAAATGCTATTGCAAAAATGTCCAAGATACAATCACAAAATTTCACAAGTGAATAAGAGTTGAAAAATCCAAGTGGGGTTTAAAGATGGGTGTACTCTCCAGTGAGGACAACAAAATGGATTTCACACAGATATGTGTTACAGATATGCAGCTGACATCAATGACAGCCAAAATCAAAGATAAGAGTGAGCCCAGAAGTCATTAGAATTGATGCTGAGTATGATCCCATTGGAAGACAGTCTCCAGTGTTTTCAGATGCACGAAACAATTCCTGTGGCAATTGTTCAGCCATATAAAAGTCATTGTTTCTAAGGTAATACGAAGCTCTTTCTTGTACCATCCAACCAACCACACCAACAACTGCAGTTATGCTGTCACATCCCATTGTCCCTGGCTCACACACTATCACACCACAAGCAATCAGTGGAATTCATTCTTTATCATCATTAGATATTGCCATGAAATTTTATTTATTTATTTTTTAAAAATGTGATTAAGCAAAGAAAATTGAATTGTTTCAGTAGGATAAACACTGGTATTTTTTCACATCTCATAGTACCATATCACCCCAATGGAGCACTTCGCTCTCAGACTGCTGGCTTACTTGTGATTCCTAGGGTATTTAAATGTAGAATGGGAGGCAGAACCTTCAGCTTTCAGGCCCCTCTTCTGTGGAACCAGCTCCCAGCTTGGATTCGGGAGACAGACACCCTCCTCTACTTTTAAGATTAGGCTTAAAAGTTTTCTTTTTGAGAGCCTTAGAGTTAGGACTGGATCAGGAAATCCTGAACTCTCCTTTAGTTATGCTGCAATAGACTTAGGTTGCTGGACAGTTCCCAAGATGAACTGAGTGTTTTCTCTTCACTCATATCTCTTCACTTTCTCTGTGTTTATACACCACTCTGCATTTAATCATTATTTATTATTAATCTCTGGTTCTCTTCCACAGCATGACTTTTGTCCTGTCTCCCTCCCTCCCCTCACCCCCAT
>JAMQGT020010668.1:0-75406 GCA_024447675.2 Pterophyllum scalare | reverse complement strand
ACACTGGTAGTCATGTGGAGTGGCTCATTCCTTGGGCAAGAAGGCCATTCATTCTCACCATTTTTTTTTTTTTGGAACTATAGAGTGGTTCGCACAGGACAGAGAGTAAAATCAGAGCAGACAGGTGGAAGTGCTTAAAAATGTTGGAACACCACACACACAGTAACAAGGGGTCATACAGGAAAAGGACAGAGTGAAGAGACACAGCACTTCCACATTTTTATCACCCACAGTTCTATTGGAACCAAACACCATGTGTGTCATATAAATGTGCAGGGGAGAGTTCCAGTTTGAAGTCATTGCAAATGTGTGTTATGTGATATGTTCATCACAGAAAATGAGCCAAAGTCCAGAAATCTGAGGATAAAATAATGAGAAATTGCATAATTTTTCTTTTAGTAAACATGGAAATTGGGTCAAGCAGAACCAAACACCACAAAATGGTTAATCATCCACCAAAACCTTGCACAGAGTGCTTGAACCAGCCATAAGTATGGTTAATCTCACAGCAGGTCATATTTGACAGATAACTGCAATAAATATGCTCCACATGGCACTTGCACAACAAATCGGGACAGGGAGTTCAGTTCAGTGACTCCAGTTAGCTGAGGTGATGCAGCCACACCATTAATAATCAATAACTTCAAGTTATTGATTATTAATGGTGGTTATTAATACTTGTTTGCGATAAATTCACACAAGTAAGTAATAAGAAATCTCCCTGTGCAGCTGTCACAAGACATAAAGACCAAACAGGGTTTTTTGTGTGTATGTGTGTGTGTGTGTGTGTGTGTGCGTGTGTGTGTTGTTTGGGCCAGGCTGTAAATTATTCCTGGAGTAATGTCTGACATTTAATTTCTCAGGAGTGCAGATTTGAATTTTGGCACTTCTGCAAATGTATTTGTCAGGTGAGATGTATGAGTTATTTTTAGGTATATTTTTACAGTAAAGTTTTACTTTCGGACATCTGTTTCACACACATCAAAAACAAACATTTGAGAAGAGATTAAAAATGAATATCTTCTTTCCAAATTATCTTAACACCCTTTAGACTTGTTCTGCGTCATAGTGGGCCTGATTGGGAATCACTGAGCTTATTATTTAAAAAAACAAACAAGCAAACAAAAACTTTTAGCACCTCTGCCAGGCGACACTGAGGGAGCTTGTTGGCACACTGATGCATCGCTGTTATCAGTTAATTCATAATTTGTGAATTATGTTTTGAATGCGGATGTGAGTACTTTCTGTGACATTGACGTTAGATCAGTCCGTCTGAAGGTTTCTCTTCCATCCAAAGACGCCACTTGTGTTGATCAGCATTCCCACAGCCAGAAAGGAGGACATCCTTGAAGTCATGCTGTGGTGAGCCTGGCTCAGGGTTGGCCATCCCCTTTGTCTAAAGCTTCTACTATTTCCTGAAGCTCAGGTGGCTCAAAGCGTGTCTGTCCAAGGTGCTGAACCTGGGACCCCCCCCCCCCCGGGATAACGGAACTGTCCAAGGTGCTTACTGTCCACATTTACGATTTATACTTTACTAAACGCCAACGTTTGTCAAGAGCGTTGGAAATAAATGTTGACACTATTCTGGCTTGTTACTGGTCACATTAAATATTTCCTATATAAACGTATCCCATCAGCATCAGAAGTTAGAAGAAGATCTCTCTTTTATTATGCAGTTTTGTAGTAAAATATTCCAAACTGTAACCAAGCTCGCGCTTCAATAATTAATCTGGCGCTGAATAAATTATTGAAATATGCCAGTTGATCAGCTGCAGCCGTCGGGGTAAAAAAAAAAAAAATCTCGGGCTCCGGTGTTGGACCAATGGGAGAAAAAGAGCCCACGCTCCTACCGAGTTTCAACCAATCAGCGCAGCACTTCCTCCATTTCCTGTTGTGGAGTTGGAGCTGCACAGAGCATTCCTGTGGTCCAGAATGTGAATTTAATACTACTGTGTGCATGGATGACTTTATTTCTTCTCCCCAAAGGTTCTTCTGCGTGACGGAGCTTCATGCGTAAGTAACTGTTTACTGTAACATTTGGAGGGTTGGACGCCAGCTGACCGCTGCCCGTTCCCTGAGGATGTAGGCAGCTTATAGCCGATTTTGCGGCATATCTTAATATCAAATGTGTTATCATGCTGCATAACACGCGTTACACCTCTTCTGTTGTTGTTTCACATGGGTTTTGAATGTGTCTCACTCAGCACGGGCCTCAGAGATGACAGGTATCGGCTGTTGCACCTGATGTCATGACGCGTGTGTGGATATTCCCTTGACAACCGCGGATCGGATACCAATATTCAGGTAAGGCTGCTGGCCGAGACCGTAAAGTGTTTCTGATCCTGGATTTACAGGAGCTGCTGTGTGTGACTGCGTAAAGCTTTATTGCAGTCTATAAGCCACAACAAGTTCAGCCCGGACAACTGCAGGCTTACAGAAACTGTGATGTGATGCGTTCCACTTGTTCTGTTTATGAGGGAGGCAAATAAAGGCCCGGCTGAACGGATAGCTTTGGCATAGTAACAGCGGATAGTGTAGCGGATTAGTATCAGACGATAAAGCAAGGGTCAAGCCAGCCAGCCAAAATAAAAGACTTCCGGTCAAACGTTGCAAATTAAAAGTCGATTTCCTTTTATTACAGAAGTTCGTGGGGTTTGGGCCATCAAGTTTTTGGATAGTGGGACTTTTTGCAATTTTGCTTCTGCACGCTACCGTTGTGGATTTTAAATCAACCTATCCAACGGTGAAGTGCCGACTTTCAGCTTTAATTCAAGGACTTTTACAGAAAAATGCATTAACTTTAGGAATTACAACCATTTTTATAACCTACATAGTCTCCCATTTTCAAAGGATAAAAAGTAATTGGACAAACTAACATAAAGATTGTTTTTAACGTTTGGATGAAAATTCTTTGCAGTCAGTTCCTGCCTGACCACCAAATACTGTTTCCTCCTTTGAGATGCTCTGCCAGACGCTGCTTGTTTGTGGCTCTTTCTGCTTTCACTTTTGGCTTCAGTAGCTGAAAAGCATTCACTGTTGGGTTGAGATCATGTGACTGACTTGGCCAAAAATATCCCTATGTATTTCTTTGCTTTGTGAAACTCTTGGGTTGCATGCTTAGGGTCATTATCTGTTTGCTCTGTGAAGCACTTGGCTGAATCTGAGCATTTATCTTGCTACTCTTCTCAGCAGTCACATTATCAATAAACTAGTGGAACTAGTTACCTGGTTCCACTGGCAGTCATACATGCTCACACCATAATACACCACACTGACAGATAGCTTGGTATGCTTTGAATTACGGGATGTTTCTGTCTTTCTCTATACTTTTTTCTTCCCATCGTTCTGGCACAAGTTAATTTTTGTTTCATCTCTCCAAAGAATTTCTTTTCCAGAACTCTGCAGGCTCTTTTAGATGTTTTCTGGCAAAGTCTAATCTGGCCTTCTTGTTCTTGAGTGTAACCAGTGGTTTGCACTCTGTTGTAAACCCTCTCTACTTCTAGTCATAATGGTGTCTCTTGATTGTAGAACTTGACAATAATACTCTTACCTCCTCGACAGTGTTCTTGACTCGGTTAGATGTGAACCATTGAAATAATTCTGTCATCAGCCACTTTAGTTACCTTCTGTGCTTTTTATTGTTGCTTAACTGGTCAGTGTAAGTATGTACCAGATTCTTACACTGATTTGTCACCTTCTAAAATGTTTTGCTGTCTCTCAGATAGTTTTATCTTTTTTTTTTTGGCCTTCTAAACTTGCATGTTGTTCATATTGAGAACTGCTGTGATCAGCTACCAAATGCAAGTTCAGAACTTGAAATCTACTCCATATCCTTTATCTGCTTATGTTTTTTCATGCAGTAATGAGGAAACTGACCTCACCTGGCCTTGAAAATTGTCCAATTACCTTTGTACCCCTTAAAATTGGTGACTTTATGTATGAATCTAATTCTTAAACGGTTAATGCAATACTTTTTGTTAAAGCGCTTCAATTAAAGCTGAAACCCTGCCCTTCAATAACATAATACTTGTTTGCGATGTGATGGCATTCAGAGACAATAATGTCATTGTAGTAGTTTTTAGAATATATGAGGCACAGTTTGGAATGATGAGTGCTGTCCTGTTGTTGCTGTTCAGGAGCCATCATGTCCATAACACTTCTGTGGGCTGTGGATGTGTACGGCAGAGTTTACAGCCTTTCCACAGCCGGCCAGCGCTGGGAACGTGATGACGACACACTGCTAGAGCTGAAGCGCGTCACTGCAGGGAAGGGGCGCTGCTGGGGCATTGGCTGTGACCACCATGTTTACCTCAATATGATGCCCAGTGAGACGCCCATTCGCTACCGGGAGGAGACCTATGAAAACCAGGTGGGGCCAAGCTGTATGTTGCACCAAAAATGGAGATGGTGTTCATCATTAATGCTCTGCTGCTCAGCTTTTTTGTTTGTTTTTTTTCAGAGGTGGAACCCAGTGGATGGCTTTACTGACACTCTGCTGCCCACGGACCGTTGGCCGTGGAGCGATGTGACTGGAATGAATCCTCAACCGCTCCAAAGCTTCCAGCTGCCCTCCCGCAGCTGGGAGTGGGAGGGAGACTGGTATGTGGATCAGAGCTGTGGAGGAGAACCCAGCCAGACTGGGGTGAGAAATAACTCAGCTCCTCATGAACACAAATAAACACTTTATTCATATCCACCTGTCTTTCTTCTGTTCTTCTATGTCTTGTAATGTCGAATTCATGTATTCATGTAAAAAAAGATGCACAGTTATAGTCATATGGTGTCTACCTTGGATTCTTTAGGGCTGGGAGTATGCTGTTGATTTCCCAGCCAACTTCTCCCCAGACAAAAAGTGGAATTCTTGTGTCCGTCGTAGACGATGGATCCGCTACAGAAGATACATAGCACAAGGCACTTGGGCGAAGGTTTCAAGAGCCTCTATTTATTCTGTATATCTATAAGATCATGTTACTTTCACTGTGAGACAAAGCAAAAGATTCCACCCAGCAGCCTACTTTTCCTCTGCAGATCCCCTTGGACAGTCCCAGGAAACCTCCACTGCCACTCTGTGACATCAGCTGTGGTGGCTGGGAGATGAGTGACCAGTCTGGAAAGTATCCCTATCTCTGGGGTGTGTCTCAACAGGGACAGGTCAGTCTACTAAGCCAGCAGTGTGTGTGTGTGTGGGGGGGGGGGGGCATGTACTCTAAGGATAATAAATGTGTATTAAAATTAACAATGCCATAAATTAAAAAAAATAGGTCATGGCTGTCCTAAAAGTTCCTTACAAGTTCGCACAGCAATAAAAGCAATAAAAAGCTGCTCTTCTTCAAGTGTAAAATTTCTCCAACAACCTCAACACAGTGCTGTTGAAGCCTTACTCAAACACACACACACGCGCACACACACACGAGATCAAATAATGCAAAATTAATGATGCATTCTGTTGCAACAGGATGCTCTCTTGTTGAGTGCAGGCCACTTCTAAACTTTAGCCACAAGAGGGCAGTATAATCATATAGTTTACATAGTTGAAGATGACGCCTCATGATCTGTTATCTATCCCAAAATCTAGCATGGTACATTTTTGGATAGATACCCTTTTAAATGAAGGGGTGTGCCATATGCTGATCTATTGACATTACCTTTACCCTGCAGGTGTGGTTCAGAGAAGGTATCCACCCTCGTGTCCCAGAAGGCACCAGTTGGGAAGAGGTTGAAGTACCCAAGGAGGTGGCTCAGTTATCAGCTGGCCCTGGAGACCTGCTGTGGGCTTTACTTTGGGATGGGAACCTATTGGTGCGAACTGGTCTGAACCTGGACAGTCCTACTGGTGAGCTTTCATTGTAGCTCACATTTACTCCCCAAGCAATTCTCCGTTATGGCTCACGCTGGTCCTTTTTTCTTTCCTTCCACAATCTTTCTTACAGGATCACTCAGTGATCTTCAGACTTTTTATGGTGTACTATGAACCATCTTAATTAGGAATTATTATTTAACTACTCTGAAATTAATTATTAATGCAGTTTAAATGCTAGGAACAGTTTTTTATTGGTATTATAACACCATATATGGAGTCCCAGTAATGTCTAGAAAGTATCTAGTGAAATTCACTGCATTTCCAAAAGTGCGTCTTACTAAACATACAATATGTAGTGTTGGCATATGCCTATTAAGTCAAGTCTGTCACAAATATAAAGGTTCAAAGGGATAAAAACATTAAAAACAAGAGAAAAGGGGGAAAAAGTCACTAACATTAAATCTGACAATTATACAAAAAAAGGAAATAATCAGAAGTACTTAAAATATATAGAAAAATGCAAAATATACATAAAATAGTTTTGTGTGTAGGTTAAGAAAGCATCACTCCCGTATAAACATAAGTAACACATCTGGTTTGTTTTTGTTTAAATGTCTTCAAACTTAACAGAAACCCTCTCAATAATAATGGCGTCCTCCATAATGTGGAGGTCTCGCCTTCATGCTGTGTTTATAAAGTATTTTCTTTTTCTTTTTCTTTTGCCAGGCACATCGTGGATTGAGGTGGAATCACCGGGAAAGGGAATTGAACCACTTCACGTGGCTGTAGGAGCCAGTGTGGTCTGGGTGGTCACTAAGGACTATAAGGTGGGTCAAGACTCCTGTGCTCTTAAATTCAGAAACATAGAAACAGAGCCTTGCTCTCCCCACAGCATTTTTATTGAATATTACCTTTGGGCTGTAGGCTTTGTAGTACTACTTTATTTAAAAAATAAAAATAAAAAAAAAAGCATGCCTCAAAAAAACCAAGGGCTCAGGATCAGGACTTGTGCTGATACATTATATAGACAAAAATATCGGGCCACACCTATTAAATCTTTAAATTCAGGTGTTTTCAATCCCTTTGTCCAAGATGTATAAAATCAAGAACCTAGCCATGCAGTCAGCCTTTACAAACATTTGTGAAAGATTGGCTCCCTGAAGAGCTCACTGAATTCAAGTGTGGTGCTATAATAGGATGCCATTGTTGACACCAGCCTGTTCGTGAAATTTCTTCCCTCCTAGATATCCCACGTCAACTGTAAGTGGTGTTGTTACAGATCACGTAAAGTTACAGAGCAGGAGGTCGTGGAGTACTGAGGCACATAGTGCATAAAAGTCAGCAACGCTTTGCTGACTCAATAAGTGCAGTGCACCAAACTTCCTCTGGCATAAACATCAGCACAAAACTTGTGCACCGGGAGCTTCGTGGTGTGGTTTTCCGTGACTGAGCAGCTCCTATAGGTGGCCCAATACATTTGTCTATATAGTGTATATGAGTCTATATAAAGTCTACTGTTGTATTGTTTTATACCAATATAAAAGTAGGGTAACTTACTTTAAAAAAATAAATAACTGGACTGCATAATGTTTTTGAGTAATGACCCCAACACTGGTTAATACTTCCAGGTGTGGTTCAGGCGTGGCGTGAACTCCCACAACCCCTGTGGCTCTGGCTGGATCAGCATTGGAGGGGAGATGATGATGGTGGATGTAGGACTCAATGACCAGGTTAGGAGAACTTTTGCAATCATTTCATCAAAATGTCATCAGTTCATCAATTTAAATAAGCCACTGGATGAGTTGGCTTTGTAATGTAATATTGCTTATAAAACAAAACATTTCTCCAATGCTTCTAATGTTGATTCAGTAGGTTAGCTGTTGCCACTGAAATGGGCTTGTAGGTGAAATGTAACTATTAAGAATGTAATTTTACTTTAACTTTGTTGCTGGTTGGCTCTTTTAAACTCTGCTGCTGGATTCTGCTCTGCAAAGCTTCTGTACTTCTAGCTGATTCCCCCTCTGTCTGCTTCCTTTGGATCTGGTTTCAGGACAAACCAGATCAGGTCTGAGGGTGAGGTAGAAATTCTTCGCTCCTGTGCCTCACAGCTGAAGACTTTGCTAGCGCTGCAAACCCATATATTACACCTCCTCCCTTTTGGTCTCACCCATGTCCCCTTTTCCCCAGCCCTCCTTCTCTGTCCTGTAGTCCTGCACTGTAACACGAGTACAGCCAGACGTTCCAGCCAATGTCCCAGCGGGCCCGGCCTTATATATCCCCAGACTATATTCCTACTCGCCTCACATAGGGGAGACTCCCTAATTAGAAGCTGGCCAAGCCATCGTCATCATATCCCATATTTCATATTTCAGGGTTGTAATTATGGATGTGGCTTGTGTGAGTTGGCAGGAGCCAGTGTTACAGTATATGGCCTTATAAAGTAGCACTTGCCTGTGTCCTGCTAGTGCTTCTGATGTGTCTTTGAGGGGTTAATAAAAATGTTAATATATTTATTAGAGATTCTGTCACATAATAAGTAAATATAACATGTACAGCAATGCCTGTCTTTTTTATGTCTCAGAGTAGATAGTTCTTTCTCTTTTTTTTTCCCCCTCTACTTTTCTGTTAGGTGTGGGCGGTTGGTGAGGACCGCGGCCTGTATTTTAGAATAGGTGTCACCCCATCTGAACCAAGTGGAAGTGGCTGGATCCCTGTGTCTGCCCAATGGGGCAATAGTAAAGAGGTTATTCCACCCAGGTCTGCGTAAATAAATGAACTGCATCTTTTAACTCCCATGTACAGTGCATATTCAAGCTTAATATTTGACTGTGTGTGTGCATTGTTTAACAGGGATGACTGTGAGTTCAATGGGCAGTTGACTGAGGCTTCACAGGGCTCCATTCTGAGCTGCACTGATTCAGACTCAGAGGTGGGTCCTACTGACCCACAAAACAGCACTTCTAACACCCCCGTCTTGGAGGCAGAAGCTCCCTCTATTGTCCCCTTAGGGGGATCTGACTCACCTACAGCTCCCCAGGAAAAAGAAGATGCTCCTTTAGACCCCAAAACAAATGCCCCCAAACCCTTTATTCCAGCCAGTGACAGCTTCATCAACAGCCTGGTCTCCGACCGTGACAAAACTTCCACGCTGCAACCGGCCATCACAGAGATACCGCAGGAAGAGCGCGAGGAGCCACCTGTAGCCGCATTATTCCAAACCTCTGATGCTGGAGGACGCGATGTCCCCTGGATGAACGTGGACCTGGAGGGGGCAGAGGCAGCTCGGAGTGCACAAGCATCAGGGCCCTCACTGGGCGATGGCAGTTCAGCTGCCACTTATGCGCTGGGGACTCTAGAGAGCTCTCAGGGAGTCGGGGAAGAGGAGGGACCAGTGTGGACTTGGATTTCTGGTGGAGCTTGTAATGTGGATGCAAGTTCACACATCAGCTGGCTCAGTCCTACAGGTATATGGACAACCAGTATGTGAGGATTTCGAGACTGATATTGAGTTTTTAACCCACATAGAATAAATATATACAGCACTCATTTTCTCTGTGAATGGTTGTGTGAACTGTATGTCTGTCCATCAGGTCCTCTCACCACCTCTCTATCACTGACTCCAGTCCAGTCAGCCGCCTGGAGCAAGCAGCCACAGCAGCAGGAACACAGAGAGGAGATCAGCAAAAAACCGCTGGAGAGAAGCAACGTAAGACAACTTGTATATGGCATTTCTCTCAACCTGTTCTTCCTAGTTTTGGATTCACTATATCTCCTCTCATGGCACACCTTCCTCGGTCCGTGTCTGTGTCTATGCCTCTTTCTCTCTCATCAGTCGGTGTGGGTGCGTAAGGGTACGTTGCGCTGGTGGAGAGATTGGAAACCTCAGCGCTGGATCGATGTGGGCGTTGCTCTAGAGCAGTCCACCAAGTCAGATGGCAGAAAGGACAGCATTTTCTTTGTTTATTACACACAGTACGATGAGAAAAAGGTTGGTTGTTTTAAGCTGTGACCCGCTGATTCTCACAGAAAGTGACAAAAGCACAGCATATGAGCATACTCATAGTTGCCTCTTGATCACTCTCTCTTCTTTCTCTTTGTCCAAGTACCTTCATGTGTTTATAAATGAAATGACAACGCTGGTTCCAGTGCTCAGGGACTGCTACTATGCCTTTGCTGTGTACACAGCCGAAAGGACCAAACAGAGGTGGCCTCTGGTCCTGGCAGCGCAAAGTGAAAAGGATATGAATGACTGGGTAACAGTTTCATGCAGTATTAAGTAGAGTTTGACAGTTTTTCCATCCATTATTTTTCAGTGAAGCTGATCACATTCTCCATTCTTTCTGGGTCTGCCTTGTGTCTTCAGTTGTGCCTGTTGTCTGACTGTTGCTGTGAATGTCGAGGGATCACAGGTCCTCCGTCCAGACAGGCCCTGTGGTCCACAACGTCAAAGGGAGATATCATGGTCCATGAGCCGTCCTTCTCCTTGGAGGCCCCTGCACACTCTATGGCCTGTGACCTCATGTGAGACTGATACCAAGCAATGGTTTCTGGATTCTTTCCGTGTGCTTTAAATGTCTTTTCCTTCTGTTTCTCATCGTCTTGACCTAATTTCTCATCGGTCTGTTTTTATTTTAATTCATTGCCTCACTAGCATGCTAACATACATCAGTGTCTGGTTAAACTGGGTAGTATCTGGGCAGCTAATCACTTTCAAAGTCTGTGCTGAAATCTGTGCTAACTCTACTGGTGCTAATGCTGGGCGCTTCTGCTGTATGGTGCTGCAGGTTTTGGCGCCAGATCCCCGGCCACCTACGCCGTGTAGAGTCTAACAGTCTGGGGCTGGTGTGGGGCATCGGGTGGGACGGCACCGCCTGGGTCTACAGTGGGCGATATGGGAAACAGCCCAACCCGGGTAAACATGTCCTGTAGACAGTTACCCAGGTGCCCCTCACCTTAGAAGGAATACCTCACTACAAAATGAAGATATCTTTTATTCATATATTCTTATTAAACAAATCCAAAAAAAATTCAAAGTCAAACCAATTTTTAACCAGCAAATAACGTACTAACATGCAAATATCCAAAAAAGAATCAGTCCACTCTTTTCTTGCTAACATGCTCTAGTTTGGTGTGCAACTGCTTGAGCACAGTTTAAGTCTCTTCCATCTGTTGCCACTGTAGATCCTGTAGAAACACACAGATACACATGCATAAATATGAATTCCCTTGCCTGCATTAAACTTATGTGTCTGTGTTTCCAGCAGGAGATGCCGTTCAGATGCACCAGCAGACTGATGTCAGGAGCGTGCATGTATATGAGAATCAAAGATGGAACCCCATGACTGGATATACTGACAAGTAGGACCCCTCCATCTTTTATAGTTTTTAAGTCTTTGCACTTTATTTTAAGCTTTGCAGCTGTTCTTGCCACGTTACACCATTCCTTTGTGATTTACTCCTCCAGAGGGCTTCCTACAGACCGCCCTATGTGGAGCGATGAGAGTGGCCTAAAGGAGTGCACCAAAGGCAGCACATCTCCGCCCTCCCCTCAGTGGTCCTGGGTAGGTGGAATCCGAGGGATCAATTCAACTTCCAAATTCCTCCTGCATATTTATTTTTTGTTTGGTATTGTGTGCCATGAACGTTTTGTTTCAGGTGTCAGAGTGGGCTGTGGACTACAGCGTCCCCGGAGGAGCGGACAAAGAAGGTTGGCAGTACGCTGCAGACTTTCCCACGTATGTAAGAATTTTTTTAATTAGGCTGTTGCTTAAAAAAAAAAAAAGAAGTCCTGCCATTTGTCTGACTCATCTGTCTTCTGCAGGACATTTCATGGCCACAAAACCATGAAAGACTTCGTTAGACGCAGAAGATGGACTAGGTAAACACACTTGCATCACTGTGGTTTGTAACACTCATTTTTTTGCAGCATCATAACAGTAAAATATCTACATGCAGGAAGTGTAAGATCACATTGCGAGCTCCATGGCAGCAGGTTCCACCCATCTGCCTGAGCGACATCTCACTGATGCCATGCTTGGCCCAGAGCAAAATGGAGCAAGTCCCTCTCTGGGCCCTCAATGACAAGGGGGATGTCTTGTGTCGGCTGGGAGTCAGCCCCCAAAACCCTGCAGTGAGAAACTTTCTGAAGATTTGTCTCTATGTGCAGTTACTTCACAGTAATGGTGGAGAAAAAACAAAACAAAACACAATTTATCTCTAACCCCATTGTGTCTGACCCCATAGGGCAGCTCATGGCTCCATGTGGGCACTGACCAGCCATTTAAGTCTATCTCTATTGGTGGAGCCAATCAAGTGTGGGCCATTGCCAAGGATGGAGCTGTCTTCTATAGAGGATCAGTGTCCCCACAAAACCCTGCAGGTCAATTAAAGATATGAAACTCATAATGAATGATATATGCAAGTCATAAAGTTATAATGTATGCTGCAGGAAAAGAGAATAAAGTTTAATGATTCATGATATGAGTGCATGCATCCTGTGCTGATTAATATATGCAGTGAGAAATCAAAGAGATACAGACTTTTTTCTTTGGACCCTCTGCAGGAGAGTGCTGGTACCACATCCCCTCTCCACTGAAACAGACTCTCAGACAGCTCTCTGTTGGGCGGACCTCTGTCTTTGCTGTGGATGAAAACAGTGAGCAATATTAGATTTTATTAGATAAATGTCTATTAAAGAAGCAAGAACGTGAGTTAAAGGCATTACGTCTGTTAATGTCATATAGGTAACCTGTGGTACAGACAGGGCCTCACCCCCAGCTACCCTCAGGGCTCCGCCTGGGAGCTCATCTCCAGCAATGTCGCCAAGGTTTCTGTGGGACCACTGGATCAGGTCAGTGTTACTACAGCAAAAGTTATAATCTAAAGTGCTTTTCACAGATAAGACTCACAAAAGTGCTTTACAAAGGCAATGCATTATACATTAATGGGATTAAATGTTAAACAGAATCTACAAATACTTAAAAGGAATAAAAACAAAAACTACATTCTGAGTAAAACTGGAGTTAAAAGCAGCGCAAGAATTCAAATGAACTTTACATGAGAGCAGACCTGTTGCATCCATATCACCCAATTAGCCATCTAATCAAATTTATCTTTATCAGACTTTTAAGGCATTCAGACAACAAAGCCTGAAAAGCCTGATCACCCCAGAGACTATACCATAAAATAAAACTTGGCCCAGAAAATCAACTGAAGGCTGAAAACATAAGAAGCATATTCATCAACAACTACATTTGTATGTTAGAAGGCTGGAGTTTGTCTCAGGGATGCTGTTCTCTCCAGGTGTGGATTATAGCTGATGGAGTTCCAGGTTTCCCTACTGAGACTCCCGGAGCCATCTGTCACAGGACGGGTGTGGGACCCATGCAGCCCAAGGGCCAGTCCTGGGACTATGGGATAGGGGTGAGTTCCTGATCTTTGTAACTTCCCTTTCTATTTTGCTCTAAAATAATCATAATGAAAAAAAGAAAATTAAAGCAATAGAACACACCTTTGTAGATCTGATATACAGAACTGTACAAAAATCTCGAGTCACCCCTCATTTCTTCCATCAAGGAGGCTTTTGGCAGTGTTTGCGTGCATGCATCATTCTGTCTGAAAACACGATAGCTCGAAAGGTTTTAAATGAATTCTGATAAAACTTTGTAGGGTTGCAGAGTGAGGTCTTGTTAACAATCCATTAAAGTTTGGGTTACATTCAACAAGGTCTTCAAGGTCAACTTAATGATTTATTGGTCAAAAATTAACAAAAAGCCTTAAAACTTAGAAATGATGATTCTTACAAGCGTGGTGTGCTTTGTCTAAATATAAAAAGTATAGCCGTTGGTGGCGGAGAGGCTGGAATGGAAGAAACTGCTTGATACACATGAACCAAGGAGTGCTAAGTATCTGTGAGATCCATTGATTGATTGATTGATTGATTGTAATCTCTGTGCCACAGGCACACAGCCAATCTGTGTTGCAGTTGATCAAATGACTTATTTCACGTTACGTGACATGCATATCAATTTTATAATCCTGTTATGTAATGTGTGTGTATTCTGGTTTTTTTGTGTGTTTTTTTTTACATTTTGGTTGAGATATTATCTCGTACAATCTGAGAATGAAATTACCATAAAAATTAGAGACTTCTCCACTCACTGCTTTATTCTGGGTCCTCCCCAAAGGTCAATTATCATGTCACCCCATCTTGCTGACTTTGTGGCCTTCCTCGACACTGCTCAGCCAGCTGCGTTTTCTAGTAGAATGGCAAGAGTCCTCTCCCACCCACACAGTGCCTCACTTGGATAAACGATGCCCTTCTCTTTCACAAGACTAGAAAAAACATGAGGTATTCTCTCAAAGGCTCCGAAACCACATTCTCAACGGTCTGGTCACTGCTCCTTGAATCATTTTAACACCTGCTATAGCAAAGAAATCGTAAAAGGAAATGGCAGGTGTAGGGTGAATTGGACTATAAAAAATGTATTGTCATCCTTGTTTATCCTTTTAGTGTAATTCTGATATATGATTGCATAATTTCCCCTGAAATGTTGCTGACTGAACAACCCCTGACTCCTTATTAACTGCATTAGTGTCTCCTGCTATGAAATTTTGATTGTAATTGCCCAGGTGCAACTAGAGAAGATGTCATCTCCAATACCAGCCAAGTCACTAATGGCTAGCAGTCCACTGCAGCCTTCAATCTATGTGTAGAAAGCAAATGATGGGAGAACGGGCAAATGCAAAGTCGGTGTCTAAAGGAAGTCAAGGATAAGATAGTGTTGTGTGTTCGTGTGTGCAGTCAGGAGTGCGCAAATTCATATTTGTACGATGCTATTTTTTCCGTGTACACTAAGAGTAAGATGTGAGTGCGTATCACTGACTTGTCAGTGTTTAGATTCTGATCCGTCTGGCAATCCCACCGTAGTGCATGAAATGACCCAAAATATGCAGCTGGAGTCATAAAAAAAAAACTGATTTTAAGCATCAAGGCCTGGGATTCCTGCAACAGATAATAAAAATATATCTCTGATCTCAACATCACAGAGTCAGTCTGAGAGTACACAAAGAGACAGGAGCAACCAAGACAACCCTGAATCCATTACTCAAGTGGCAAGATTTTCTTGGAGTAACCTACCTGCAAATCTGTCCGAATTTTTATTTGTTTTGTTTTGGGTTTTTTTTTTGTTTTGCTTTTGTTTATTGCACTTTGTATAAAGTTAATGGATAAATACAGTGAAAACTATTCTAAGCATCTTCACGTTACTTGTACATTTGCATAGCTTGTACACATTGTACAGCATGTGTGTCTGTATGTGGGGGTCGAATGTGTTGGGGGAGCATTAATCATTAAGGTTAAAGAATGTGTGAGTGTGTGTCTGTGCGAGTAGTGCAAGTGGGTGGTACTGTGACTCTCTGTGATGCTGAGATTGGAGGCAATTATTGAAATGTCATGGCTTTAATGGGCTTCTGCTCTGTTCCCCTCTCATAAGTCATGACTTGAACTTTCAAAGTGATGAAACAAGAGCCCGTATACTGAGACACTCTGTGTTTATTGCATGTTTTTTGTTTGTGTTTATTTTTGTTTAGCATATCCATCCTTTTAATTAATGTCCCTTCTCTCGCGCGGCCTGTTTTCTCTGTTTTGAGGCTGTCTTGTAGCAAACCTTTGTAACTTGTCAAGTTCATGTGTCAGTAATAGAATTAAAGATGACTGCTTTCTAAATGTAATTAATTCATTCCACTTATGTTGCTTTTAGAACATGAGCGCGCCACATACCGCAGGTGGTGTGATGCAATCAGCTCCTTAACAGTGATCCTTTTTCTAATTTTGCCTCCTTAGCTTTGACTTGAAATGAAGCAAAGTATTTTTGAAGTGTGGATGCTGATTTGGCCACTCCTAAAGTTGCTGTTGTCTCTCAAATAGGTCTTTTCTGCTTGCAGCCTAATGATGGCCTCTTGCACTTGCATCAACACTTCTTTGTGCTACTTATTGAGATTTGTCATTAAGCCGCTATGAAATTCAAATTACATACTAATAATGAATTCCACACCTTTATCACCTTAATTTGTCATTAAATAAGGCAGCAAGCCACACCTGACTATGGAACTTGCTGTCAGTGAACTTATTATTTTTAAGCTTGGGAAAATGGAGGGATGATGTTTGGTTGTTTTTTTGTTTTGTTTTGTTTTGTTTTGTTTTAAAAAGAAGCAATTTTTTTGTTGAACATCTTGAACTAAAGCTAAAATTTCACACTTCATCTTAATTACTTCATTTTAAATGTGTTATGTCCATCCATGGTTTTGCCAGGTTAGGAAAACCTGCCAAAATTGTGCTACTATCCAAATACTTCCGGACCTCACTACTATCTCTACACCGCAGGACTAAATCCATAAGCAAGCAGGACACTTTATGTTACAATCATGTTCTCTTCACTTTTTTTAAAAAAACGTGCCATCCTTACCATCTGGAGTACAACCACTTTTCCAGAACTTAGAACTTTGCCTAAAATAAAAATTAAAACAGAAGGAAATGATCTGCAAATATTTTAAACGGTACGTTTAATTGAAAATAGTACAAAGACAAGATATGAAATGTTGAAACTGAACTGTTATTGTCCCTGCTCTATTTGAGTTCTGTTCTCATTTAAATTTTACAGAGTCCCAATTTTTTTGGGGGGGGGAATTAGATTTTAATTTGTTATATCTGCTTGTTAACCGTTTTGCTGACAGTATCATTGTTCAAATGTGTGCCTCGGTGGAGCACTGATATGGCCAGCTGGGTTAATAACTGCGTTTAAACAGCGCTCAGTAAAAGACACAGTTCACGCGTGGCTTTAAAAGCTGATAAATAAATTGGTCGGCAGTATGCACGGTGCCTGCGGGGAGCATGCGAACCGCAGTGAGCACGTGTGTTGACAATTATGCATTTTCACATACTGTACAGAAAGCATCCATGCATAAACACACACTGAACACTGAGCACACACATCCATACATATTTATTAGAGGATCAGCTGAATATTTCTATCAAGAGCTGGTTGAGGGTACTGTGGACTGATAGAGGGCACGGGGTGAAATGAAACAAAACAATGGCAACAACACCGTACACAAAATAATTTGAAACTCTAGTGCATGCGTATTGTGCAAACGTGGTGCCGCGTCTTGAAGCTGATCAAATACGGCTCTGAATTCTATTTTAGCCAGTGACGTTATCTTGATTGCAAACCTCTTATCTCTTTTGTGCTGAGTTATTATCTTTTGAGTGTCCTTGTGTGTGACTGCATCATCATGCACGTATGGGCATTCACATTTGTCTCTTGTGTGCGTCTGTGAGAAAGTGCTCTGCGTCTGCGTGGGTGCGTGTCCGTGTGTGCCCCAGCCCCGCCTGAGGTTGTGTTTTCTTTTGCCCACTGAGCTGAGGAGTTTGTGCAACAAAAGCACGTTTACGGCTCTCCATCTCATTTACATTGTGCTGATGGGAATCTGCTGAACGACTGATTGTGTTTGGTGTTCTAGGTCAGCACACACAGATAAGTCTGTGTGCGTCTAAGTGTGTCTGTATGTGCGTGAGTGGCGCACGCGTGTCTTAAAGCCTGCCTCGCCCCTGTCTTTGCCAGCTTTTGCTGACTTTTTGTCTCTTTGTCAGTCCTGACACTATTAGCTTTTTACACGCCATATATATATATATATATATAATCACAAAACTAACAGCTCATCGTAAAACTGAAACAGAAAGGCTCTAAGCGTCTTGTGCCACATATGCTGTTATAGGCCTATATATATAATTATTGATACTATCTCCTTATTAGACTGATTTGTTGTAGATGCTTAGAACACGATGTTGCCCGCAAGGATAACTTCTTTTATGATCCTTTAGCATATAAATAAACAGTAATGCATCAAATTAACACAAAACGAAATCACATGTGTGCTGGTATAATCTTGTTGGAAGCATGTAATCGCCGTAAGCGGTTCCATCTGGTAAGATTTTGGATTTGATCTTACACTCATCGCCACTACCATACAGTTAACTAAGCTGTAGTCGGAGCAGCTCATCTGTTTGGCAAAATTAAGGTGAAAATAATTTTGTTTCTACTATGTGGACTCGTTAAAATCACCCCGTGGGCTCTTTCCGTTTCTTTATAGCACAATTTGAGGACTAATGGCCTAATACCACGAAGTGTTCGGGCAATAGCTGAGTTTATCTGCGAACTGCTCCTAGCTGCAGATAAGATCAACACCACTTGTCCCCAGATAAATTGCTCCTGTGGTTGCCCCCCCCCCGCCCCCCAAAATTCAGCATTATCCCAGAGAGCCTTGCGATAAAATAAAGAATAATTTTTTGAAAAAATCAGAGATTTAATCTAACATTTAGTATTAATTTTCCCACAACAGACATTGCCAATATTTGACATAATTCACATTATTCCCGGGGGGGCACATCTGTTCATTCTATTGTGATTTAACGTAATGCAGAATTAGTTTGACAAATGAAACTGCATTTGCAGTCAGTGCACTGCTAATTTCACTTCTGTCAATTTGATAAAACCCTCAAACTGAATGTGTGACTATTACTGAGCTCCTTATCCACCAACACTTCTCGCCACTCGTTTGCCTGGACGATTTCATCTCTTGCAGGGCCACCGCGCGATGATAACGGGAGTTGAAGCCTTTTGGCGATTCCATATCGCTCTAAACTATGGAATGGACTCCCCAGAAATAATGTCGCAAACATTATGAAGCGGCGCCTGCGGCTTTAAATCTGCCCAAACTTCACTCCAACCACCACACCGGGGGACTTAGCAGCTACCTTACCGAGTCATACACACCGGGTAGGAAATTATTGGAGCGAGAGAGAGAGAGGGAGAGTGTGTGTGAGAGAGAAGAGAGGGAGAGTGTGTGTGTGTGTGTGTGTAGAGAGAGAGAGAGAGAGAGAGAGTGAGAGAGAGAGAGAGAGAGAGAGAGAGAGTGAGAGAGCAGACGCGCGGCGCTGGATTATTTGGGCAAAGCGGCTGCAGCCACTGTGGATGTTACACAGGGAGACGACTGACGGAGAGCTTGAATCTATTCAGACTGTGAGTTTTTCCAGCGACGGCGCCTGGCAGGACGCTGATATGGTGAGCGTCTCGCTTGTCATTTTGCTTGTAGTTTCTTTTTCTTTCTTTCTTTTTCATTATTGTTATTCGCAGCTGAGTCTTAACTTCCTGTCATTATGCGTTCCCTTGCAAAGCGTCCACACGCATCGTGCGCTTCTGATGTTTGCGCCTGTGTGTACATGCATTTGTCTCTGTCCTCCGGTGTTAAACACGTATGTCTGGCATGTAATTGGACTATGTGCCGTATCTGTGCTGGCCAGCATGAGCAGGTACTTGTTTTATGGGTGTTTCAGGTGGTCGCCCTGGCTTTGAATTCGCGCTATTGGGAAATCATTGTGATATTTCTATTATATCTAAGACGTGTCATGGACAGTCAATAGAGAGTTCGTATTGATCTTAATTTTGCCTGATCAATTGTATTGCAGTCTGTTTATTGTAACCTGCCCTTTCTATGGCAGTCTAATCTTTCATTATGTTATTCATATAGAGGCTTACACGGGACAAGATGAGGGTTAACCATTGATCTTTTTGCTCTTTATTTCAGGTCACAGCCATATGAATATATACTTAATAGATTGTTAATCAGTATTGCATTTCTGTCAAATTTTGCTGCGAGATGATCACAGTTCATTTCGCTTTAGGGCGGCCCATGAAATGAGGTTTTTAATGCTGATTAGAGATTAAGGAGGCTGTAAACCGCTTGGTTTCCACCGGGGTTGGTCCCTGCCTGGGGTTTGGTGCTCCCCCCTAAACATGCTCAGAGGTATTTTCCCATGACTGAACCGATGCCACCGGCACAGAGAAGACTGGATGGACTGCTAATGGTGTAGACTCAAAGCAACAGGACTTGTTAATGGCTGTCAGTCACTTCAACCTGTACTGAGTTTGCTCCTAGAGAATTTATGCAAAATTGCATGAACATTTTAGACTCAAATAGGCTACAGTGGATTATAGAGGGTGAATTTCTGCCTGTGAATTTCACTACCAGCCTGCATCTAGCCAGACGCATATAAGAGGTAATTGGAAACACAGCTGATCTCCATGAGGCATATCAGGTTTATCAAGTCTACAATAGACTCTCACCTGTGAGAGATGTAATGATTGCATACAGTTTTGCTGTTGTGTTTCTTTATTTATGCCATAACTCAGAGACTGTAATGTGCTGTAATGTGCTGATGGCTGTGTGTATTCCTGTGTATGCGTGTTTGACAGCAGTCAGCAGTCTTGCTCAAACACTGTCTATGGCAGCATTACAGACCTCACTAGCTTACAAATCAATCATGCAAGTACTTTTACAGCAATTAGGTTTGAGGATGTGAGAGAGAGAGATGTATATAGAGAAGGTGAGGGAGTAAGAGAGGTGCCTACATGTGCCTGTCACATATGCAGTCGTTTTTCTGCCCCAGTGTGCTTTAATCTACATTTACTATTGCTATTTTAAAAAAAAAAAAAACTAAAGATTTTTCCCCCAAATGATGCATTCTACATTAAAAAAAATGTATATATCATCATGAGAACTGCTTTTGCTGCTCTCGGCAGATATTTTCAGGCACATTAAGCACTGGCTGCAACCACTTTTACGACCACAGACTGCTACTCTCAGGTCAGAGGTGCCCTGTGACATGCCAGTCAGCGGATGAACAAGTTTACTCCAGCTGATCTTCTGCTGTTTTCCTGAGCTCTGTGTGTGCGCACATGTGCATGTGTGTGCACGTGTACATGCGTGCCACTGCAGCTGTTCCACCTTGCGGAGAGATTAAGTTTCACAAGATGTGATGGATGCCAGTGTCTGCAGAGCCAGCTATGTGCGTGTGTGTGTGCGTGTGTGTGTGTGTGTCTTGAATGCTTGTCAGCTCTATTCTGTGTACACATACATGTATGCATAAAGGTGTGACATGTGTGCCTATATATGTGGTAAATGTTGGGTTAGGTCAGGTTAGGTGATGTTAAGGTCAGGAATGTTCCCACACTGCAGGCCAACACAGTCTAAACCAGGAAAACAGGAAGGGGTCAACAGAGCCAGATTGCTGCCCGAATCAAGCTGTTCAGCTGATAACAAAAGACTGAGTCAAGAAAAAAAAAAGTTATACAGAAGAAGAAGACAGGCTGTCCTTTTTACAGAAAAAAATATCTTGCTGGAAATATCTAGCTAGATATTTCTCTTATTTATTGCCTGGTGTGCTGGACGAGTAAGAAGGTAAGCATGCCTACAATTATATTCACTCCCAGTCATGATTTTAGGGTGCGTTCTCTTGAATGAAGCTATATATGCAAATGTTTTCGAAGAGGCTATTTCGAGAGACAGACTAGTGGTGAAAGCAAGCTGTAACAATCTGAAGTGGTGAGCGAGAGCCACTTGCTTCATCTACAGTTAGCCAGCATCCAGCTGTGCAGCTGCTTGCAAAAGTGATAGGATGATGAGTCGAGAAGAGTGGAAGAGGTGGACGAGCAGCTGAGACAAGTGGAAGAGGCGCAGCGATGCTATTGATTTACCTTGCAGTTGGAGGGGACAGCATCAAATCTATATCGGCTTTCCGTATCATCTGTCCGTCAGTTCACCCCGTCTCATCCTTTGTTTTTTTTTCTATGGCTGATATCTAGACTGACCCCTGCTTTCGCTTTCCCACACTTCTCCCAGCATCTAAGGCCAATCAATAGTATATGTGTCATGTCTCTGTTTAATTGGTTTGTTCTCTGCTTGATCCACTTGTTCGTGTTACATCTAATGTTTGTCTTTTCAGTGGCCCCTTTTTTTTTCCCCATGTTGGCTCATCCTTCACTTGCCTTGTTTTTGTATTTATCTATCCATCACACATCACGCATCACACCCACATACAGGCTGTGAATTGTTAATTAATAGCAAAGATGTCTTCACCTGTGGAGACGAGCATATGGCAAGATATTAAAAATTTACCTTAAGACTTTCCTAGCTTCATCTGTTTTCCACTCAGGTGGGTGTGTTCTCCATGTCTCCTCTTTTTGTGTAGTTCTCTCTCTCTCTCCTGTCTTCCTCCAAAACAAAATTGTTTGATTGTACCCTTTCTTTTTTTATTTGGATTTTGCTGCTGTTTTTGTTGTTGTTGTTGTTTTTAATCAAAGCAAGCAAACATTTGTTTTGCTCATGGACATTTTTAGCAACATTCTGCTTATTATTCCATAACAGAGACACACTGGCATCAGATTTCCATATTTATTACATGGATTGTGTGTGCCTTGTGTGTGTGTGTGTGTGTGTGTATGTGAGACTGTATATGTGTTGGATTCTTCAGTAGGAAAGGGGCATGAAATGTACAGTGTGTGGAATAAGGAACTGAGAAAAATAAAGGAGAGATGACAGAGGCAGAGATTGTGTTTGGGGTTATCCCTTTACAGACCCCCTTCATGTTCCAATCTCAGGGAGACACCCTGAAGGAGCCAGGCACAACCACAACAATTCTATTTTCCAACCACACTTGCACACATAAAATCACACACACACACACACAATCTGAGCCAAACATCCACAGTCAAGACATAAGTGTTTCCCTGGTTTTCTTACGCCCTCTTTTCAGGTTCACATTTATTGTCTCTGTCTTCTTTTCCCTGCTCTCTACTTCACTTATTGTCTTGTCTGTGTGTGTGTGTGTGTTTTTTTTTCCCCCAGCGGTGTTGTGCTCCTTCTCCCTCATCTTCTATCCCCGTGGCACGCATCATGGTTTAACATTGCAAACTGGTGCCAGACCACAAAGCTTTATTTTCTCTTTACAGTTCTTTCTCTTTTTGGCTCACTCTTTATCTGTTTCTCCCCTCCTTGCCTTCCCACCCCTGCTTACTACTGTACAGTTTAATCTGCAGTAGGGGCTTAGTGGCACGGCTGCAGGACTTCCACATAACTTTTTTTTTTTTTTTTGTCTGTTTGGGGATTTTTTTTTGTTGCCAGAGAATTTGCTTCTGTTTGTAGTCATTTTTTCCTATTGCCCTCTTTGCCTTAGGTCCTCTAAAGCTATGAATTTATTTAATCATTTATTCATTTTCAGATTTCCTCTCAAATTGCCTCCTCCCCTTTCTCTACATACTGTTGCGGCACTTGAGTGGCACTTGAGTGACGTGTTTGCATTACAGAATTATTCTCTCTTTAATCACGGTTCTATTGACGCAGTGGTAAAACTCAGCTGATATCTGTGAAATCACTGTCGTGGATTTCATTATTCCACCACATATACATGTGGTCATGTCTTGCTTCCAAAAAACAAACTGCTTAAGCCAAGATTTCAGGATGAAACAAATGTGTGAGGTAACAGTGGCTACTGTATGTCCATCTTTTATATGCATTTCATGTAGGTTGCACTCTTCTTCTTCACATAAAAGGTTTTTATGTGAACCCAGTACAAGTTGCTGTTACTTTATATCAATCGGCAATATAGCAGCAAAAGAGATGCTGAGCATGAGCATCTCACAGATTAACAGTCCATATTACAGTGAGGCATTATCCAGGTCATTATATGAAGACGAAGTCTGTGCTCTCTCCTCTGGAGTCTGTTGTTCTAGCCATGATTGCAGGGTTTCAGTCCTTTACCTGCTTTCACAATGTCTCCATTCTCAAACAAAAGGGCCAAACCGCAATTGGACACCTAGAATTTGTTTCCGCCAGTCTCCCACAGCTCATTAATTCTATTAGTCTCTCTTAGCTGCTAATTCTTCTGTCTGTCCAGGATTAGCCTTCACCACTGCTTGTCTGTTGATTTGTAATTAATAACTTTGATTGTCTTCTTTGTTGGTATTTGCCAGTTGAATCAGAATCAGACTTTTGAGTTTAGCTTTTTCCTTTGTTCTCATGATCATTTTTTATCCTGTTGTCTTTCATTTTCTCTCAGCTTCTCTCTGGGGGTACTGAAAGTCCAACACAAATCCCATTTCTTGTTCATGTTCAGGAATTATGTTCAGCCTTGCTATTTCCCTCAGACTCCCTAAGGCACCTGGGATTAAATGATGCGTGATATGCGGTGTGTGTGTGTGTGTGTGTGTGTGCGCGCGCGCGTGCATGCATATGCAGTTTTTGTCAGCCTTTACAGTTAGTTTTGATTGTATAAGTATTTTCTGTGTGTAACAGCCACAGTAAAGACTCACCTCCAATGGTCCAAAGGATTCAGGGTTTGCAGGACGTGGATTCATTGAGTGTGTGCGAGCATGTGTAAATCTGTGTGTAGCCATCCCTGTGAACTTGTATTTGTGTGTGTGCACAGGGATGAATAATCTCTTTACATGCACCAAACATTTGAAATTATTAGACATGCTGTGTCCTTAGAAGACCTTAGGCACCAGGCAGCAAATGTTGCAGGCCTGACCTAAAATTTTGTCATATTGGGTGGATTTTAGTTTGCAGAATGAGTTTAATTTATTTCAGAATGCACTTTCATTAGAGCATGAATATTATATACTCCATATAAAATATGAACACAGCCACAGTGACATCAACCATTGTTTTATATCTGGACCATCATAGTCTTGGTTTCTGGAGAAACCAAGTCCTGGCTATATGCTGTCAGCTAACACTAGCTAGCTTGGTTAGCAAAGTACATCCGTAGACAGTGTGGTTGCTTCACATTGATACAGATTTTTAAAAAATGAAATCCAAGAGGCACTAATGCCACAAAAACCACTAACAGTCCAGTTCAGGGACTCTTAATTATCTGAGGTGACGCCTCAGAAAGCTGGCTAGGTAGTTATAGTTGTTAGGGGTGTCATTGTTAAGACACACAGTAGCTATGATGCTAACACTAATACCAATATCAATACCAATACATGCCAACTCTAAATAGATACTAGATAAAAATGAACCAACAGACAAGCCTTGCATACTGTGCTCATCATTCTTCTTGTAAACATGTGCTATGAAATCATTGCCTTTCCTCTCTAATGTATCCCAAACCACCTACTCAGCAATCCCCAACTACTCCATTCCTGGATGCCCTTTAGACACAGGAAGTGCCTTAGCAGGTTTCTCAGTATCGCAATATTAAATTAGACCGGTCATTTAATACATCCCCTGGTGTACAGATTGGCATCATTTTCCCTGTGCATACTCTGAATCTCCCGGCCAAAGCAAAGAGACACCTAACCTACTGCGGCCTTTCATAAGAAGCTCCTGTAATAGGTTTATTGAAAATAACAAGGTTGTCTTCTAGAGTTACAGACGGGGCTCTGTCGCTGTCTCGGCTTGAACATCAATAAACTGTGGAGTATTTTTCAATGGAGCTATCTTTTTAGGCTCTTTTCAACTGTTTACCAAGGTATGCAGCTTAATGCTGAGAATAATGATGTGCGTTTCTGTGAACTTCCTGAGACGTTAATAATGTGAATTATAAACAGATTGTTCATAAGAAGGGATGAAACAAACCAAAGGACACGGCGCAAAGTTTAATAGGGAAGGAGTTGTATTGAGACTTTTTTTTTTTAAAACCTTTGTCTTTAAAAAGGTTTGAAACAAACCCCTCTACATAGGTACTGTCTGACGCTCAAACTATCAAAGCATTGTTTAAAATATTTTTAAACAAACTTTTGACATTTGAAGCAAGAAAGCTTAATAAGCAGCTACCGGTCATCAAATAATTTAATGATATAAACTGGTCCTCTGTTGTTGCAGCATTGTGGGTTTGTTTTTTTTGTTTTTTAGCGACACAGCAACACTTCAATCACGTTCAGAAATCAGTCGCGTCACAGATTGATCCCCATCCTCCAGCACAACTCTGTCTGCCTGAGCCTGAGACTGTCTGAGCCCCCCAGTGGGTATCTGAATGTCCAAGTGTGTGCGAGTCTCTGTGCCTTTTCACAGAGAGGCAGACATAATAGGAAAGTGTCAAAACTATGGCACACACGTATATGTGTGTGGCGTTAACGGCCCTAAAATGCAGGATTATAACATAATCTGACATTTCTTGGCTGATATGTTGATTCACCGATTAGAAACCAGTCTGCCGTGCCAGAGGTGAGTGTGTGTTCATGTGTGCATGTTTGTGTGAAAAACAGAGACATAATAGCAGATAATGTGCGTGCATGGATGTGTGTTGGGGTGGTGTGTGTTGTTTGTAGGCGAGCTTTTTTGGCTAGATGATATGAAAGAGAGCGATCATCCAAAAGACAATTGCAAAGCTACATCTCTCTTTGATTAGAATTCAGCAGTCAACCTCTGTATTGTCATCAACTCATCTGGGTAAAACACACGCTATCATTCTGACACACGCACGCAAGTTATGATAAGCTTGCTTACCCCAAACGGGCTTCCCCACCCGTGTGCATGCAACTCCATTCACACAAGCAGCATACATTAAGCTTGCTCAAATTGGCTGTGCAGCACACACACATACTGCAGCATATATTTTTTTTTCTATATTTTTTTCTTTTCTTTTTTTCCTGTTGTGATGCATGCTCATTTTAAGCAGCCTAGCTATGCCGTTCTACTCTCCTCACAGACAATTTAGCTGCCTCTCTGCTGCCCTGGGTGGCAGCCAGTAAAATGGTGCTGCTCATTGTGGAAGGCTGCTGGCTGCTATTGATTTGGCCCAGCAGGTCTCTGAGGATACACACTGTTGCCCTGCCGGCTAGGCCCAGGGAACGGGGCTGTAGTGTGTGTGTGTGTGTGTGTGTGTGTGTGTGTGTGTGTGTGTATGTGTATGTCAGATATAAAGGGAGAAGGGATTTTCAAGTGTACATTGGTGCAGTTTGTGACAACAACTCTGCTAAATCCTACTCTGCAGCAAGCCTGCAGTAACTATATGCTCTGAACTGTTTAAATCCCTTTGGGAAACTATAGGAAAGTCCAAAGTGATCAATTAGCTGGAATATTTTTTATGCAATTGCTCATGTGCACCCAGAGAACAGATTTAACAGAAAAATGCTGTTTTCTGCAATATTTTACTGTCATCTTACCTCCTTTTTTCTCAATTCCTTCTACCACTTCAGCTCTTTATACAAGCTTTGAAAAACAAACAAAGGGAAGCTGGCTTCAGACTATAAATAATGCAGAGACAGAGATTGGGGTCAAATGCTTTAGATTCCACAACACATACGCCTGAATGGAAGCTCATGCACATACGTGCACACATGCACAGCTCACATAATGCATTGTGTTCTTCTTTCTTAAGGGCAAAATTTATTCCCTAGTGATCAGTCAGTGTAGTTATTAAGTGCACTTGCACAGTGTCAAATATTCAGCAGAGCATAAGCTCACTCTCTCACACATAGTTACTACTGTATAGGCACAGAGTCTGTTGACTGCCGCGATGTCCCTTGATGACAACGCGTGACAAACGAGTCTGTTCAGAACACATTTAGGTCTCGCTGCACCCCACCTCCACCCCCCACCCACCCATACCTCTCCTTTTCATAACTTCGACAAGGGCAACTCAGCCATCCTCTCCATCCACAGCTCCTATCCATCAGCACACTGCCATAACCTGCTGCTACCCCATGATAAATTGCTTTTCATGTGCTGATGTATGGGCCTATCAGACTTTGAGGAAGTGACAGATTAGATCATTATGGCCCTTTATGATTATATGAGTGTTGTTGTTGTTGTCGTTGTTTTTTAAACTATATTAGTATTTATCCAGTGCAAGTTTGTGTTGTGTTATATAAGATACATTTTTCACTGTAGTGTTTTCAAGGAGGGTGAAACGAAGGAGATGAGATGAGATGAGATGAGTTCGGTTTATGAAGGTGGACTGTAGCAGAAGCAGCCAGTGCACATGAAACAGCATTTCTTCTAAAGGAAAGCCTTTCAAGGAAAACACCGTTGCAAAATTTACAATCTATGCTCTTTGTATGCACTCAAAATTTCACAACCAACTACTGGCAGTAGAGAAATTTGGTATCAGTGACTATTTTAAAGTGAATTCCGTCAAGTGCATTAAGTAGAAATTAGTGCCAAATGCTGGTTAGTGTAGAGGGAAGCACTTCCTTTTTGAATCTTAAGGACGACATTGATTTTACAGTATAATGGAAACAAAACATTCTATAATGAAATTCGATTATACTGTCAGTGCAATGCCACATTGTCTACATTTGGAAAAGTTCTGTACCAACATGAAAAAAATGAAAAAAGTCAGATTTGTGGTTTGCTTTACTTACACTGTTCGGATATAAGATTATGACCACTGACAGGTGAAGTGCATAACACTGATTGTCTCTTCATCATGGCGCCTGTTAGTGGTTGGGATATATTAAGGAGCAAGTGAACATTTTGTTCTCAAAGTTGATGTGTTAGAAGCAAGAAAAATAGGATGTAGCCTTTGGCCAAGGCTCACTGATGCATGTGGGGTGTGAAGGCTGGCCCATGTGGTCCAATCCAACAGATGAGCTACAGTAGCTCAAATTGCTGAAAAGGTTTATGCAGGTTCTGATAGAAAGGTGTTAGAATACACAGTGCATCGCAGTTTGTTGTGTATGGAGCTGCATAGCCACAGACCAGTCAGGTTGCCCAAGCTGACCCCTGTCCACCATCAAAATCGTTTACAGTCAGAACTAGACCACAGAGCAATGGAAGAAGGTGGCCTGGTCTGATGAATCATGTTTTCTTTTACATCACAAGGATGGCCGGGTGTGTATGTGTTGCTTGCCTGGAGAAGACCCGGAACCAGGATGCACTATGGGAAGAAGGCAAGCTGGCGGAGGCAGTGTGATGCTTTGGGCAATGTTCTGCTTGGAAACCTTGGGTCCTGCCATCCAAGCGGATGTTACTTTTTATACGTACCACCTACCTAAGTGTTGTAGACCACGTATACACTTTCATGAAAATGGTATTCTCTGATAGCTGTGGCCTCTTTCAGCAGAATAAAGTGCCCTGCCACAAAGCAAAAATGGTTCAGGAATGGTTTGAGGAGCACAACAACATGTTTGAGTTGTTGACCTGCTCTCCAAATTCCCTAGATCTCAATCCAAGCATCTGTGGGATGTGCTGGACAAACAAGTCTGATCCATGGAGGCCCCACCTCACAATTTAGAGGACTTAAAGGATCTTGTGCCAGATACCATAGCACACCTTCAGGAGTGTACACATCTAGTGGAGTCTATTTTGGCAATAAAAGGGGGACCAAGAGAATATTAGGCCGATGGTCCTAATGTTACGCTTGATTGGTGTATTTATTTATTTTACATTTTTAGTTGTAGTTCATATCTGAATTGAACAGTTAGGTAATACTGAACACATGTGATGTGTGTAGTTTATAACCACAGGGGCATTATGTGGTCAAATATTTACAGATTTAATGGATGAAAGCATTATTGTCATGTATACATGACATCACAGTTACATCACATACATCAGAAGTTTACATACACTCATCACGAACATGGACATCATGGTAATTTGGGACTTTCTTTTAACTGTTCTTTTTGCATGGTGGTATGATTGTACAGCATGCATCTTTAATGACTTTAAAAAACAAGAATTAATTTTCTCTAATCCACACAGCGTCAAAAGGAGGCTCAGCTATATATACATACACTCACTTAAATATTTTAATAAGTGGTGCTGGAGGTTCAACACTGTCTTCTGCCCACAACTTTATTGGAGCATGAGCACCTCAGATGGCTCACTCCCTTAACTTATGGTACAAGTTTCAGCAGCATAAAGCTTCTTCTGTATGTTATGAAGTTTTTCTTCAGCTCTAGCCCTGAAAAACAAATGCTAACAATAAAAAAGTACCCAGTGTCAGATTATTGTTCTCTCAGATTCAGCACTTGAACAGCATACCCCACAAGTCCTGTTTTATGTAAACCAACCCTGCAATTAATTCATCGAGTAATGCGTGGCTCCAGCAATCGCAAGCAACAAAGGTCTTCTCTAGAAACAGTTCATATAGTAGAGAGTATTTATAGTCCAGGTGCACTGTGTGAGTGCTCGTCTCATTCAGACCAAATGCTTTCTCCTTGATCCCTGACTTCAGAATCCTCTCCAGTAGTACAGTGTCATGATTGATGACGTCATTCTGAGCATCAGTGACACATAGAAACGAGGACACGCCTTGACAGACAGCAGGCTGTTCACATTCATCTTTCCCTAGGTGGCGGGGTCCAAACATGAGTTTCACTGTCCACCTTCATCGTTATGATCAAATAACCAAGAGTATTGCTGCATTAGTGAGTGTTAGAGAGCAATACAGGTCATGTGTGCGTGTGCACCTTCAGTATTCTTTTCATGGCCCCTAGTCTCTTCTGTTGTAAGACAACCTCTGCACTGCTGTCACTAGCCATTAGGAAGTATACACCATTGTACAGGTCTTCTCCCCTCAGAGGCCTACGACGCACACATACATATAAACGCGCATAAGAAAACACAAGCATATATTCTCCACATTTTATACACATGATCTCACTTTTCTTCACATTTCATTCTTTTTATACACTCGCATACAAGTAGTAGTATCTTCTTCTTCTTTTGGCTGTTCCTTTTAGGGGTTGCCACAGCAGTTCATCTTCCTCCATTTCACCCTAACCTGGCATCCTCCTCTGTCACACCAACTGTCTGCGTGCCCCCCTTCACAACATCCATGAACCTCCTCTGAGGTCCTCCTCTTTTCCTCCTGCCTGGCAGCTCCATATTCATCATCCTTTGTACAGTATATCCACTAAACCTTCTCTGCATTTGTCCAAACCATCTCAACCTTGCCTCTTTAAGTTTGTCTCCAAAGCCGTAGCATCTGGAATAGGTGTGCTTAGATAATACAAGCAGGAGTATCTACATAACCACTCTTATTCCAGTGTTGTATGTATGCACAGTTTTGAGGAGCTTTACTTATTTTTACTTATGCTATATTATACTGTATTTTTTTAGTGATGTTGTTCTACCACAACCTAGGCTGGTCTTTGTTTTATAGATGCATCACCTGCCTAATCCAGATTTCCTACATTGCGGAGCATTAAAGTCAGTCTATATCCTTAATGATGTTTTCTTAAAGGTAATGTTAATTAATATATTCAAGCACTTTATTGCTGCTCACCGTGACCCCGATAATAAGCTAGTTTATCACTAAGACTCAAAACATCAGCAGCTCTGAACAAAGATATCAAACTCTAGCTAACAGCACGCCTAAAGCTGTTCCTTGTTCCTCCCCTGCATCCACTCTTATTGCTAAGCTAACTGGCTGCTGGGTGTTGCTTCATATTTAATGGTCCGATATGAGAATGGCTTCAATCCTCTCATCCAGATGTCCACCAGAAAACAAATAAGCAAATATCCTAGTTCTTTTAGGAAAGTCTCTGAGTATGAGTTCCACCTCTTGCACTTGCACTCTCACTCTAAAAAATATTCTTCCCTTTCTCTTTCTCTGAAAAGTCTCAACGAGTTTGCATAAACAGGCATCACTGATAGATCTAGGACACAAGTCATATTTTGAAGCCGTGGTGCAATAAGATCCTTATCTGTTTAACACTCCACTCTATTCATCTTACTCTAGGAACTCAAATAAGCAAGCCTGCTGTTATATAAATCACTGAAGTTGCCACAAATGGAGCACTGATACTAACAACCAGAACTTTTTAAGGGCTGGTTGGGAAATCATGATAATCTCTCTGTCTCTTGCATGTCTTGCTCTTCAAACCACGCACAAGCACACTGCAGGTCCAAACTTCCTTTCTCGGTGACATCATTGTGTTGTGGTGCCCCCAGCGGCAGCAACCCAGTGAAGGGCGGAGGTGCTGTGATGTCTGATTTGATTCACCCTGACAACCAAGGACCATTTGGGAACCCTGTAACCACAGCAACTCCCATCACAACATTCAGGGTGGTTGGTCGACAGGGCCAGTCAGGGTTCTGTGCATCCATTTTTAATGGCCAATGTGCTTAGCTGCTCTTCCTGGGTCTGTCTCCCCGCGGTCCCATCTCCACGAAGGAGAGGCAGCCGCACTTGGTGGAAAAAGCCCCCATTACATATTTATTGTCCCCGGTCTTAATTATTGAGCCAAAAGATATATAGGCACGCTCTCTCTTGCTCTCCTGTCTCTCTTTGTAACTTGTAGGAATGAGATCTTCTTTCTCTGTCTTGTTTTCCTCTCTCCCATCTCTCCATTTGTCAGACCTCTGTCCTTTCAAACTGTGTAACTTCATATCCATATAAAGTAACCACCAATGGAAAATATGAGGTTTTGTGTAAACTGTAGTCTCAGCAGCTTGTGTTGTGGAAAGTTATACAGCATGTTTGAATATTCCTGCAGAAAACCAATGGAGCTGGCACACGTGACAAGTATGTGGTGCTGCATGTGTCACAGCTTAAAGCAAGACTTTTTCTTATTTTTCAGTCCAGACACCTAGTTAAGCAATCTTGTATATGTACAAACTTGGTTTAGCTGCTCTTCTTTCCTTCTTTAAATTGGCAGCAGTATATGCAAGATATAATCAAGTTTCTGGCACATGTTTCCTTCCTAATTATAATAGTTACGGTTGATTATATAGTTGGAAAGGATCCTTCAGTATGCTGCCATGCACTAAAAGAAACAATTATTTTTAAATCCATGCACTGTGTTCACATCATTGCATTTCCCTGCATGTTATTTTGAGTCCTACTCGTGTACTCCCACTACTCTGCTGGCCAAAATCAATCTGAGGATAAGGGTTTGTAACCCCATCCCTCTCGTTCAGATGTTGTAACATGCCATTGGAGAAGATTGATCAAGAAATTTATTTTTGGTCTCCCTTTGACCTTGAAGGTAGTTACTCTTTATGACTTTTAAAAGGCCCTTTGTCTCTGTTTCGTTGCTGCCAGAAATATTTCTGTGTTTATTCCAGTAGGTTTCAGTGTTCATCAAGATTTCCCTGAGCTTACACAGATGAATAGGTGAAAACAAGAGATTAGGATTTGATTTAATTTGTCCACTCGACATGGAGGGGGGAAAGCACGACTTTTTGCATTCACACAGAGCTCGCTTTTATCTCGTCAGAGAGGAGGAGAGTGGTTTTCTCTCACAATAGGAAGGCCATCTCTTGACTTGTGGTGCACCGTGGAATTCAGTGAATGTGTGAAGTAGAGTTTATAAACTGCTGCATGGTTCCTCTGCCGCCTCCTCCTCCTCCTCAGTTTCAAAAGAAAACAGGAGGTTCGCTCAGTCGTTGAGGACCATTGGATATGTTGAGTGGCTGTTTCTGTGAATGGTGCATGTTTGAGACCACAGGTACTGTAAGTGCATTCAGTGGACTCACAGGGAAAGTGAGCAGAATGCAAAGGACTGCGCTGAGTTTGCTCTCGGGCTGACAAACTTATTGAGCTCCCAGTTTAGATAGTATATAAAAGAAGAGGATTTGGGAGATAGGTTATAGCTGTGGATAAAAGGTCCAGTTACAGAAGGGTTAGCCTGCTTCTGGAGGAAATCCATATTTTATTTGACGTGAGAGCTCCTCAAAGGGCTGTAAATTATTACTGCCATATTCCACCTGCTTTTAGAGGTCACCCTGGCAGCTAGATGTGTGTGTGTGTGTGTGTGTGTGTGTGTGTGTGTGTGTGTGTGTGTGTGTGTGTGTGTGTGCCTGTACTACCACTCATGTTCCAGTACGGCTAGACATGTGTAGCATGTCACAGGGCTGCAGCAGCAGTCACACCATAACCATACTGCGGACCCATCGATCCATAGATCTATCCTCTCTCCATCCATCCATATACTAAAATACATTACAGAGATGACTGCCTCTGATGTGACACTTTACCTTCGGCAATAAGGGCTTTCTGCTGTGCAGTGTATGCCGCTTGAAGAAGGTATCATTGCCAAAATGAGCAAGGCATAATTGAGAAAATGATAAGTGGTGTAATTCAGAAATGAGTGTGCACTAAAAGCAGTGTTACTGGTAAGTTGCTAACTATTTTGGGATGTTGCCAGTTCTTTCAATTGACTAATGAGTTAGTTGCTTCTGCTCTAATTTGAATTTTAAATCATAAGATTTTTTTATTTTTATTTTTTGCAGATTTTGCTTTACTTTTAAATTACATTTAATAAAAACAGGATACTTGTAAAACATGCATGAAAATGTTTCCACTGTGGTACTGCTATTAAAATCAGGCATGTGAGCTCCAGTTACATGGATACAGACATAAAATTACCACAATGAAGTAACCGCATTGCTGTACTTTCTCTGGCTCCTTCCAGGTCTTGGTTTGTGTGCCACTGAAATCCCCCTCTTTAACCTTCTTGCCCCTCAGCTGCTGCTCATCTCTCATCTTCTTCCCAGTTCCTCCCTCCATCCCTCCCTGCTGCTATCTTTACAGCCCTCTTACTAATGCACCGCTCAATTAGCCTTCGATGAGGCTTCCACTAAAGGCTGGATAAATAGGTAATTACATGTTGTCATCCCCCCACCTCTTGCTAATCCACTCAACTTCACTCCTCTCCTCTCTGACTACCTCTCTTTCCCTCTTGCTCTTGCAATATCATGGGTGGCTGCCAGAGATGGTCCAATAGAAACTCAAGAGTGGGCCTGTTAGTCACAGCTGGCTTAACCCTTCGATTGACCACATTCAGCAGTCTGCTTAATGCACAGTTTCCCCTCTTTTCATCCCTGTTATTTGGTAAAAATGTATCATAATAATGGGAAAACTGGAACCACCCACCGGCTAAATGATGACAAAATCTTGCACACTAATAGACTGTCTGCAGTCTGGGATATTTTTGTCTGTCAGAAAGAGGTGATCAGCAGTGGAGAGCAATAGTTGCACTTTTTGTGAGACTGACAATCAGAAAAGTACTCGCTTTGGCTCACCACTCTAAACAGCTATTAAAGCAATCAAATCGCCTGCCTGAAGGCAACAGTCCACAGGCAGTCGGTGAGGATGTACCATTGTGCCTGTGTGTGCTGCGGCCAACAAAAGAAAACAGATTCATCAGCTTTTGAGCCACTGAAATAAATTGATGCAAACATATTGCCTTTGAGTTGTCATCTGTTACATCAATGGTAACAGTGTTTACCATAATATTTAAATGGCCGTTAAACAGTATTGATCCAGTCAGGCTCGCAAATTTTACTGTTCTCAGGGTCTGCCCACTATTCAGCAATGTCACAGCAATATGGATTTTCGTCTTTCATGTGTTAAGAACAGACTGCTTTCACACAAGGAGCTGCTGAAAAGGGCCAGGCTTCCTTTTGGGAGAACCAGCTCAAAAGCTTTTATTCTAACATCAAGGAAACAGAACAGAGAGGAAGAAAAAGGGTGATGTCTGCAAATTAAAATAAAAATGTGTTCTGAAATGAAATGGAAGCAATCTGAAATAGGTACTCTTTGCCTTTTTGAGTAGGAAATTTGCAGAACTTTTATTTTTATTCAAGTAAATGCACCCACCGCCCACCCACCCATAAGAGACTTGATTGGCATTACAGTTCTCCCTAAAAGAGGTAAGATACTTGTAAGACTGTGTCACAGAGGCATAAGAAATAAGTACAGCAGAGGGAGAGATGGAAGCAGCCAGGCTGGAGGAAGAGAGAAAAGAAGGTAGAAAGGAAGGATAAGAGGGATGTCGGGAGGGGAGGAGGACAGAGTGTTTGGTGAACCGGGGGAAGTGATAAGTTGACTACAGCCAGATAGCCTAAATCCTCATCTCAATCAATCACATTTTCGCTTCCTCCCCTCTCAGTTTGTCTTATTGATTTCTTGTTGCTGCCAGTGTCCTGAAAGCCAGCTCAAATGACTTTTCAGAGTTTTTGGAGCTCCATTTCCCAGTGAAAACTGGTATTTGGTAGCTATATATAGCTATATGTGCAGTAACCCACTGTTCCACATTGCACTCATATTAAAGTACGTGTATTATGGTGTGAATTGAGGAAATATTTAATTGGATCTTGTTAGTTATCTTTAAAGGCAAGTAAGTCGTATGTACCCATAAACAAATGAAGACGTACAGCTTGCATTTTCCTTTGAAAATGTGGAGTTTAATATCATGAACACATGTCATTTCAATTCATCATCTAAAATCTACTGCTTTTCATTTCTCCGTTATTATACCTGGCGAAGTGCATAAGTCACGCAGCAGTCAAGTTTCAGGTGCATTGCTCTAATTTGGATTTACAGAGTTAAATGAGTTGATCTAAGAGGTGCAACATCTTAACATCTGTATATTAAAAACTGCGACCAAGTTTCCGATTACAGTTTTTGATCTGTCGTGCTCGGCTAATGTGGAATACTTATTAAAAAAGCAAAACCAAGGATGATTGATGGGTAGGGGGACTGGCCCAGATGGACTTAATTTTCCTTTGAAATGTAATCAGTAATGAGAAAAAAAAATAAAAAAAGATTGAATATAAGCATTTGAATCTGTAGGAAATACAGCTGATGTATACAGTTTATGTGCATCTCTCCACCCACACGATACCAGCGTCTGAGTCACTTTTGAAAAGACCAGAGAGGTGGCTCGGCAGCGCACTTTCTCCCTGTCTCTTGTCCTGTGTTTCTCTCACTCCGACAAATGATAACACGTACACTGTATGTACCTGCATATAGCGGTTGCTCTTGTGTGCTCAAAGGTGATCGTGTTACCCTCTGCAGAGGCAATTAAAATGTGCGAGCGCAATGACATTCCTACAGACTCCAACGTTAAGTTCTGTGCCTTTAAAGATCATAATTTCTCTTGGAAAAAAAAAAATGCTCAGGGGTTACTTCTAAAGTCTGTTTGAGTTTGTTTGTGTTCACTCAGAAAGATGACAGATAACTGGTAATCAGCATGTGGATGAGTTTGTGTGCACACACATGCACAGTAGTCATATACATCAAACAAACACTCTCCCTTCAAGCCATATCCAGATGTGTTTTCTTTGTTGTGCTAGGAGACAGTTTGACAATTTGCTGATTTTTATTTTTTTTTCTTCCTGCAAATCTTTTTTTCATACTGCTTGTTTTCTGTCTGCTATGAGTCAGTGAGGGCTTTCAGATCCTCGGTTTGTGACAAGGCAGCATCTTCAACTTCGACATTAAGCGCTGGCATTAGTTTAAAAGACGGTTAAATAATCAAATGATATGTCGCAGTCGGGGCAGCGCGGTGGTGCAGTGGTTAGCACTGTTGCCTCACAGCGAGGAGGTCTGCATTCGAATCCACCTTGGCCTGAGTTTGCATGTTCTCCCCGTGTTTGCGGGTTACTACCCTGCGACAGGCTGGCGACCTGTACAGGGTGTACCCTGCCTCTCGCCCTATGACGGCTGAGATAGTCTCCAGAAAAGGATAAGTGGAAAAAAATGGATGGATGTTGCGGTTGAAAACACCTACACTAAGATGGGGTAAAGGCTGAGAATTGAAGTCCTTTAGGAAGTCATCTTTAAGAAAAAAAAAAGCCAGTGATGCCCTGCAATTGCTTTCTATGAGCTTTCCATGAGTTACCAGGTGTTACTGTGATTGCCAAATTATATTATACAGGCCATTTTTAAGATCATTCTCTTGACAAAATAACTGCACCAGAGTTCATATGAGGTGATCCATACAAGTGTGTGAAAGCTGCCTGAGATAATCAAAAAATGGCCTTCAAGAATCCGGAGCTCACTGCTAAGGAGTGGAGCGCAAACCTTGTTTTTGCCACTTAGTTTTATCTTGTTTTTCGTGCAGCGCTATGATGCAACAAACACAAATTGTCTCTCCATTGACATTTCTGTCAGTCTGCCACCATTTCAACAGGGCAAATAGAATAAGTTAATTAGTATGTCTAATTGCATTTGGTGGCTCAGCTTTTGGAATATCAAATCAAATTAGGATTCTCAGTGTTCTCTTCCGTGGCACACGGTTTGCCTTAAGCTATGCTTTTTAGGATCTGTCTTTTGTCTTTGTCTCTATCTTTCTCAACATCCCTTCCAGCTGTACTAGACTCTCGCTTTGTAGTCTGCCCTCCTCTCTCATCATCCACCCACACTTTCTTTTCCTTTTCTTTCCATTTTTGGATTACATTTACACATTCTTTTAATTTTTTTCATATATATTTTTTTTTACTTGTACTTCCTCAGCTCTCAACTTTTCATCTCTTAATGAACTGTCTCAGTTATAAATTGATTCTGTACCAACTAGAACAATGCAGTATAATAACTTGAAAAGTTATTACAATAGATGCTATAAGCTCTTAAGTTAATGCTTATCTTATTTTTTTTGTTTATTGTTATTATTACTGAAATAAGGCTGCTGATAGATTTTTTACTCCTGCCCACTGTTCTACATCTGCCTGTCCTTCGAAAAAAACATAAGCCAATCTGCCACTCTTGAGTTATTCTTTGTTCTGTCAGAAGCTATTCCAGCGATAAGTGTAACAGATAGCTGCAGGCCCGGGCAGACAGTGTATAATTGAGTGATAGGGACTAATGTAAGTGAATGGCTTAAGGCCGAACTGTGATCCACAGCAGCAGCAGCAGAAGCTCAGGCATAGAGCAAGGCTTTCTGTTAGGCCTTCCCTAATACTAGCAACAACAGCCACCAGATTACCTGCCTGTGTGTGTTGGTACAAGTGTGTATTTTTTGGCTCAGGTTATCTTCTTTTTTGTCTTTTTTTCCATTACGGGGTCTTTTCTTGTCTGTTTACCACTCTACTTTCATTTCTCCTCTCTCCACACACTTTTTCTCATATCTTTTTATCTACTCTCCATCACTACCACCTCCTCCACCCCTCCCTTTTAATTAACATGACACGCTGTGAAGTGAGTTGCTAAATAATGCAGGCTTTTCCAGTGACAGTGAATAAGCTGTTGTGATTAGTGGGTGTATGCAGCGCACACACACACACACACACATAAAATATGATCTGTCTTTACCAATATTGAATTTTCTGCAAATTAAACTTAATTACACAAATATGCATATGAATGCCCTGTTGAGAATAGTCTGTTTCGAGTATGCATTTAGAATGACAATAGCAGCCATCCTGTGGCTAGCACAATGAGTAGGGTTTGTGTAAATGAGAGTAGCTTTTAACTATGGTTAATAACAATAATCAATTTGAAAGAACACAAAAAGTAGACTTCTTTTTCCTTTGGGTAGATGTTCAAGATAGACTAAGTATTATGCCCATCCATACTGTACTGTAGTAGTGTAAATCAGTGCAGGACTTAATTTGTGCAGGAAGAGATCTAGGTTATCCCAAAGCAATTGTTTCAAACCAAACCAAGTGGAAAATCCAGCTAGGGTTTAGTTGTTTGCTGCCTTAGCTGCAGGGAAGCAAAGAGCTCTGGGTTCCAGTGTTCTCACCCCCCCACCCCCCTTGTATTTTTTTAATCAGATGGCTTGTTCACGAGTGAAGGGGATTAAGACTGCTGTTGCCGTCGCTGATGAATCTGTCCAGTTTTGGAAAGCACACAAACACATGCACATACCCTAGCGACTCAGCACGGGGGCCCACACAGCTGTACGCACACACAAACGCATAGATGCGCATACAGAAACAGTTAAGTACAGGTACCACCAGTCAGAGTTAGTAAACACACGGATTCACGTACAGAAACGTCAGCATAAACACGAATTAGCACATATGCTTGCACGTACAGTACAGCGCAGGCCTAGACGCATCCCTCTTCTGCCTCTGCTCACTTTCAGTGTCTCTCATTCAACACTGTCAGCTTCTGGGCAGCAGCAGTGATCTGCCATGTCTCATTGTGTCATGTGATTTGAGCTGTGAGATTTCTGACACACGGACTGACGCCCGTCTCTTCTAATGCCAAACACTCACACCAGGCACTGCAGATGGCACAAAGACAGACAGACAGACAGTTAGAGAGACAGAGAGTGAGTAAAAACACACAAAAAAAATGTGACTGATGGAAAGGAGATGGAATGATACGAGGGAGAGAGTAATAGGAAATGACAGGAAAAAGGAAGGAACATAAGTTAAAGAGAAAGGAAATGAGGATGTGAGGAAGGAACATTTAGGAGGCTAAAAACTTTAAAAGCAGGAAAGGACCTGACAGATTTTAAGGAAGGAAGGAAGCGTAAGATGAAGGGATAGAGACATCGAGCTGTATGTTGATCCAACACTTTGTGCAACATAGCCAGAAGATAATATCAGTCTCCTCCCACTTTAATCTGCCCATCATCCATCAATCCCTTGCCCTAGCCTTCCAAACCTCCATCTTAAAGCCAGTCATTCCTTTTCATCAATTTCAAATCATACTGATGTGACATATATTTGGAAGAAATCCAGTACTGAAGTATGGGCCGCTTTGTAGATTATGTAATGGGTAAAAAATAAAGCAGAAAAACTCAGACCATTGCTTGCTTGAGAGATAAAAACTGAACTTCAGAAGTCGCTGATGTTTTAATGCCAAATGTTTGCCATAAGTTGAGATTCATCAGCTACTTAGTGAGCTCTCTCTCTCTCTCTCAAACACACACACACACAAGCACACACATCAAAACACACCTCTGGCAATGAGTGTATGGTCCTAATGAAGCGAGAAGGGGAGAGGCAGCTGCATAACTGGAGTGTGAGGCCCAGAGGGAACTCACACACTTCAAGTCTGTGTGTGCCTGTGTATGTGTGTGTATGCGTGTATGTGTGTGCCTGCAGTTGATATAATGGCTGGAATTCTCTAAAAATTGGACTTTCTGTAATGACTGCATTTCCTCTGTCTTTCTCTGACTCCCTGCTTCTCTCCCCAGGTTGTGAGGGCCTGTTTCTATTGTCCTGTTGTACAGTGAGGCAGTGAGCTCACGGCTGATACAGCATGCATGTGTCGACATATCCCATGATGCACTCCTGTCCGGGCCTGCTCCTCCTCAGCTTCCTCTTCCTTGCTGATGCCGACTGTAAGTGCTTTCACACTCCAACTCTGCCTACAGTGGCACAGACACACACGTGCACATACACCAATCAAGTATAACATTATGACCATCTGCCGAATACTTTTGCTGCCAAAATAGCCATGACCCATTGAGACATGGACTTCACTAGACCCCTGAAGGTGTGCTGTGATATCTGGCACAAAGATGTTAGCAACAGATCCTTTAAGTCCTCTAAGTTACGAGGTGGGGCCTCCATGGATTGGACTTGTTTGTCCAGAATTTCCCACAGATGTTTAATTAGATTGAAAGCTGGGGGAATTTGGAGGCCAAGTCAACACTTCAAACTTGTAGTGGTGCTCCTCAAATCATTCCTGAACCATTTTTGCTTTGTGGCAGGACACATTATCCTGCTGAAAGAAGCCACAGCCATCAATAATAATAATAATGCCTTAGACTTATATAGTGCTTTTCAAGGTACTTAAAGACACTAGAATTCCGTGCACTATTCATTCACACCACAATCATACTTGGTATTGGATACTTGGATTAGTAAGCAACTAATGGAGCCACAGCTGCCCTGGGGCAGTCTGACAGAAGCATGGCAGCCATCAGGGAACACAATTTCGATGAAAGGGTGTACATGGCCTGCAACAGTGCTTAGGTTGGTTGTACGTATCACAGTAACAGCCACATGGATGGCAGGACCCAAGGTTTCCCAGCAGAACGTTGCCCAAAGCATCACACTGCCTCCACTGGCTTGCTTTCTTTCCATAATGCATCCTGGTGCAAGGTGTTCCCTAAGTAAGCAACGCACGTGTATCCAGCCATCCATGTGACGTAAAAGAAAACGTGATTCATCAGACCAGAACACCTTCTTCCATTGCTCTGTGGTCCAGTTCTGGTGCTCATCCAGTTCTGGTGCTCACGTGCCCATTGTTGGCATTTTCAGCGGGTGACAGGGGTCAGCATGGGCACCCTGCCTGGTCTGTACTGCAATGTACTTGTATTCTGACACCTTTGTATCAGAACAAGCATTGACTTTTTCTGCAATTTGTCCTACAGTAGCTTGTCTGTTGGATCGGACCACACAGGCCAGTCTTCGCTCCCCGCGTGCATTAATGAGCCTTGGCCCAAGGCCACTTTTGTTAGATGTTGACCACTGCAAACTGGGAACATCCGACAAGAGTAGCAGTTTTGGAGATGCTCTGACCCAGTCATCTAGCCATCACAGTTTGCCACTTGCTCAAATCCTTGTACTTGCCCATTTTTCCTGCTTCTAACACATCGTCTCTGAGGACAAAATGTTCACTTGCTCCCTAATGTATCCCACCCACTAACAGGTGCCAAGATGAAGATAGTGTTATTCACTTCACCTGTCAGTGGTCAAAATGGTATGCCTGATCAGTGTGCAAAAGTGTATCCCCATTAGATGTTTAGATTTGTGAACTTCGAAGAGAAATTCAAGTCTAAATGTATTTTGAATCATGACCTCAACCCAAACATACAGCTAGAGCCAGAATTATCTTCAGTGCCAAAAAAAAAAGAAACAGTTCCGCAGTAGATGGCATGGACCCAGCAGGGCCCTGATCTCAATAACTTTTAGTTTTTCTGGGGTTACTTAAGGTTCTTCAAGATGCATGGAACAACCAATGTGCCAAGTCCTTTAAGCATAATTTTTTTTTTTTTACTGTTTTTACTGATTATTCATTATTTTTAAAATATACAAAATTTTCTTTAATTGTTATTCATTTATAGGCGATACATAAAGATAAACTGTTAATTAAAACATTTACATCACATATCTGCTGAAAAAAGCACACAAAGGGATGACATGAGCTGATTTTCTTTTATAAACCAGTCCACTCCAGATATTCCAGATATCACATCCCTACTGTATGTGTGTGTTTGTGTGAGATTGTATGTCTGTGTATGACTGTATGTTTGGTAGCAGGTTTGATACGAGGCCAGATGTTTCTGTCCATCCCAGTATTACTTGGCATGGATAGACAGACCACATATGGCAAATCAGATAATTTCCCTACAGCTTGTGTAATTGTCATTACACCGTGTGTGTGTGTGTGTGTGTGTGTGTGTGTGTGTGTGTGTGTGTGTGTGTGAGATCCCTGTGGCTCATCACATCAATCCTCATCTGATGTATTTCTCAATTTTACATGCACATTAACGTACCAATTACAGTCACATCCTGGCTAAAACTATGTCTGCATCAGTTGCAAATAGTTACTTTCATTGTTACTGAACAGAAGAATCTGTTTTACCCATAGCCTAAGGTGATGTCACCAAGGCAAAATCCAAAATAAAACAGTTTGTTAATAGCCCATTTTGGTGGATAGGAGGTTTCTTTTTTTTTTATTTGTGCTTTAAAATCACTTAAACAATTTAAGGATTACAAGATAGTTGATTAATTTCACATTTCCCTCATCAACTAATTTACCAATAGTTTAAACCTAGCTAGTCACCTATTTATCTGCCGATGTATAATTAAATGACTTTATAGCAAGTACTTACCAGACCAGCCTTTACTGTCAAAAGACACATTTGTGAGTGATTTTTTTACCCAAAAAATCTGTATGGAGCACCTTATAATGAAGGTATTGCAGCCTATTAAGTATAAAATAGCTTATCAACATTACTGTAATATTACTTTTTTTTTATTGGTGTGTAAACTACACTTTTTTATAGTTGGAGAATGCAAAGAACGACTTAAAGCGATGACAAATAAAAATGAAAGTTCAAAATAATAATAGTAATAACCTTTTTTTTTCTTTTTCTTGTTTTTTTTTTTTGTGGCTCCAAAAACCTCATGTTAAATTTCACACAGGTGTACTTGCAAGCATACCCAGAATTTATGTTTTAGAGAGCGACATGGCAAGGTCTGACTATCCAAGCTGACGATTAGCAATGTGAATTTCATAGCAGAGATGATGAAATGCTCAGGTCTGAGTTGAGACTAAGCATAAAAGACATTAAGGCATAAGAGAAGTGTGGGAGTACTATAAGACTTGATAATCAGAAAGGGAATAATGTAAGAGAAAAAGGGCTGCTAGTCAAACCTTATTAAGCTTTTAAACATCCAGGAGTTAAAATTTCTCAGTCAAAATTGTATCTAGAGGAAATTTCAATTAGTATATTTGTTTTAAAATGATTGTTGCATAGGTATATAATACATAAAGCATGTATAAATGTTTATTGGAAGGCAAACGCAGTGTAGCTCCAAGCAAGTTTGTGGTTATACAATACAGTGCATTTTTCAACCCCATCCTTTAAAGCGGGCATACGTAAGCACAAAGCTGCTGTAATGACACACAAGTATAGGCTTCATACAGCTGTTCACCATCCTGCATGTTTTAAAAAAAACACAGACACCCAGAACACAAATAAAGCGCGCACACACATACACATATCCACAAGCCACTCTTGTTTTCCTTTCAGCCTCCTGCCCTCTTGTCCCACATGCAAGTTCCAGGGTCGGCCAGTAAAGGCCCAGTCATCCATCAAAACAGTGACGCTCCCGGAGTTCCTCTATGAGGGTTAGGGGAGCAGCACAGATGAGACAAGGGGGGGGGGGAGGATTCATAGTTTGCCTTCTCTGTCTATATTTTTCTTTTCTCCTGCCCTCGTCTCATTCGCTGTGACTTTTTCCATTGCTCTTTTCCTGCTCGCTCTCTGCCTCCTCTCAGCGCATCCATGTAATCTGGTGAGCAAGGAGGGACAGAGGGCTTGAAGGGGGGGGGGTTGAGGAAAGAAGGGATGTTCCTTCCTCTTTTTATCTCACTGTGTATGACATTCAGTGCTTCTTTTAATATCAACAGCAGGGAGTCTGAGATTTGAACACTGAGAATTCAAACAGGGGATGCTGGGACAGTCTGACATCTTTGGTCTTCATAGTGTGTTGACATGTTTTGAAATGTTAACTCCCCTCTAAAAGTTGTTTTCAGTTGTGCTTATCTTTCCTCAAACTTAACGCAGAATGACTGAAATATATTTGAAGAATAATAGTTTTTTGTTTGTTTGTTGTTGTTTTTTTCAAATAGAGGCCACATTTAATTTTATATATACGTATGTGGCATTGACACACTTGCTTGGTGCACAAGTTACTCCCATAGACACATTGGTAGACTGAGAGTATTATGATGCAGTCAAATGGAACAACATCCCATGTGCATAGTTGCAAACCTTGCATGACTTCACCATATGTGCATTCTGCACACAAGCGCTGGTATAACTGTAAGCAGTGCGCTGAGCTTTGCATGTGTGATTTTTTTTTTTTTTCCAAATTCACCCTCTTTCACTCTCCACCTCTCTCGCCCCCATTTTTCTTTCTCAGTGCGTCTGTGCGCGTGCATGTATATGACATCTATCTGGTGGATTAAGAGTAATGCCCTGATCCTGTCACAAACTAGGCCACTGCCACATGTGCGCATTGAGATGCAAGAAACTCCATCTCTCTGCGTATCATTCAGGGTGTATGGGAACAAAGCAACAACAGGATTCTTTCTGCTGGCCCCGCGTTTGCCCCCAAAACCCACAAGCCGCCATCCTTCCCCGTGTGGCTTGGCTCTATCAATAAAAAAATTCCAGCCCACTGTATGTGCAACACAACACAAAGAAACAGCTCGTTTTTCAGAGGCTTACAGTAGGGACAGTATTATCGAGTTGCAACCATGTGCTTTAGTAAGTAGACTGTGCATTTTGAAACCAGCCAAGGGTCATGTAGGATTCTGCCAGAGGAAAATTTTGGAAATATGAATATATAAAACTCTCAGCTTGATTCATATCATTTATTTGTTGTAAAAACTGGGCATTTCTAATTTCTCTACTTTCAAAGTTTGTTATGAAAAAAAAAATAGGGGACTCAATAAAATCTCCAGTTTTTTTGTTTTTCACTGTTACTGAAAAATGGCCTTTTCATACATATTAGGCAAGTGTACAACACTGGAAACAAAGGACTTACTCATGTGGTGACTGATTGACCCGTCACCCTCCGACCGCATTGCCAGCACTCGCATGGCCTTTGGGCTGAGCTGAATCTGAGAGGTGGTGGCTTAGTATACAGTGACAGTGGGGCTACTTTTTCTTAATTTGGGAGTCCTAAAGGAAGGCACCAGATCTCGCACTTTCTTTACCTTGAATTATTATATTTCACAGTCCTCATGACTGTACACAAAGCTACACTCAAAATAGTGGTAAATAGTTTTTACATTATTTTTTTGTTAAAAACAAAACAAAAACAAACACAACAATAAAATGACAAGGCTCAGAAGAATATTTATGGCATATTGGTAATGGCTTGTATAATTGGAATATGCATGTAAGTTTCCTTGTTAGATTTAGGCCCTTTCCACATGTGGGTATTTTTGTAATAATAATAATAATAATAATAATAATAATGCCTTAGACTTATATAGTGCTTTTCACGGTACTCAGAGCGCTTTACAATTCTGTGCACCATTCATTCACACCTCAGTCATACTTGGTGGTGGTAAACATAGCTTTTTCTATCCGTTCTAAACTTTGTCCACATAAGCAGCATTTCAGGTCACTGAGAACGGAGCTGTTTAAAAACTCCATCCATGGTGACAATTTAGTTTTCCAGCATCAAAGGTTTGCGCCTTTATCGCCTTTTGTGATGTCAGGCTGTGCACTGTGTTATGTTTGTAGGCTTCTGATTGGCCAACATTTCTATAGGCTGAGGTTATATTGCCACCTCTTGCTTTAGCATGCGCCTGACAGCACTTGACATTGTTTTTTTTTTTGCATTGTCATGGAGATAGATGGACATATTTTTCAAAACAAAAGTGGAAAATCCCCATTTTTAAAAAATACCTGTGTACAAGTGGATTTAGCCGTAGTCAGGATTCGCTGTATTGAGGTAAAGAAACAGGGTCACAGAGCAGGGTCACAGAGGTTAGGGTCAGTGGTTTGTGCCTGAAGAATTTATTAAGTGTGTGAAAGATATTTAAGTAATTTACCTTGAGGGATCTTGTTTCTTTTGTGATTTGTATTGCTTTACTCACTGAAAGAGGAGTGTAAAGGCAAAACCCTGGTTGACATGATTGGTTACAACTTCTGTACAAAATGTCAGATGTGTCAGCACCTGCCTTTGGCAGTTTGGGCCATGATACGGGCACTTGTTAATTTCTCCCGTGGGCCAAGATTTTCAAATGGCCAATGCATTGGTAATCTAATGATACACACACTTTGCCGTGATACCAGGTTGAATGATAGTGTCGCAACTGTGCAAGGCGCAGTCACAAAACTTTATAGGTATGTCCCTAACCTCAACAGTAAAGGTGCCATTCATTAGCGGGTGAGGTCCAAGAACTCAGTTGGTGTGATTCTACTGTAAAAGGCTTTCTAGTAATTCTATTAACATACAGTTTTTGTATGCATTCACTGCTGTTAATGATACTTTAAAATCAGTGTAACCGTATAGCAGATATTTATGCAGATTTTTATACAAAAAAATGTCTTCTATTATTTAGTTGTGCAGAAGATGTTCATTTTAAGTAACCATTCTCTGTAAACTAACAAGGGTTTTACATTTGAGCTTTTGTAAAGATTAAAGAAAAGCTCTTTCACTGCTTTTGAATCGAAACTGTTTCTCAGCTCTCCACATGAAATCAAAATAGTACATTTCACAAAATGTAAAATTCATCCATGACCCTCCAATTTTCTGCTCTACCAGCAGAGCTAACAAAGGAAGCAAAATGTAAAATATGTTCTTTAATTTACTCTATAATGCTTGAAGTCTTTGCCTGTTTTCTTTTTTCTTTTTTACTTTTCTTTAGAACTGACTTTAATGCCTTAATCCTTTTTCTAATTACTAATTATTTACATAATAAAAAGTTAAAAAAAATTTATATGATACATTTTTTTAAATGGCAAATCAGTATACATCCAAAGGCAGTCGGTTTACATTACTGTAGGTCCTCTGCTCCTGTGTCTTAAAACAGGAAAAGGCAACATAAACTAATTTTCTTAGGCAAGTAAAAGATTTATGGAAATAAGTTTTGTTTGTTTTTTTAAACTTTTATAAATAGGGCATTTTTCTGTTAGACACTGGGAGTGTTAACGGTTGGGCAGTTTTCAGAAATCTAATCCGACAGTGGAGAAAAGGGTTGGGCTATAAGAAATGTGCACAGCTCATTATTAACTTAAAATGCCATCCATCAACTTAAGTAATTTTAGTCATTATCCAAATAATTCATGGTATGTTTTCTGAAATAATTCATTTGTGTCACCTCATGCTCATCAGCTCATTTTAAATCTTTGATCTGTGCAACAGTGCTAGCATCTCTCAGCAGAAGGTGACAGAAATGGGCCACATCACAAACATTTTCCAAAGTCATTAACTCACAAAACTAAAATGCCAATCAAAGTTATGTTGCATAATTTTAACTTGCTCACACAAGTATTCAAGGCCTCACTGTTAACTTTCAGAGAAGTTAACCAGTTAAACTAATAGTTTCATTTTCACTTTGCAGCACAGTGACCATGTTCTTTATTGTTATTAATGTCAAACCATGAGTAAGGTGATTAGGCTGAGAGCATGATAGTGCATGTGAATCTGAAGGAATATGAACCTTTTGAGTGTGCATTATCACAGACTCACAACACTGAACCTGTTAGCAGCTAACATAGCTGCGCACCCATATGTGAGTAACAGAATCTGATAGCATTAGCTTAGCAGGTGCACTCGTCTGTGTTCAGGCCTGGATAATGTTAGCTTTTCTGTAACGTAGCTGACCAGTGGTCTGTAACTAATACAGTGCGACCAGCACTGAAAAAACCCTCTGTTCCTCTTTATGGGAAGCCAACTCTGACCCAGTGAAGTAGTGTACCCAGTGGGTAGTCCATGTGTTTCTAATGACCTGTGTATAAAAGGAGATCCTGTTTGATTAATTCCTCCCCTTGTGTTTCTAACAAATTAACCCTGATTAACTTGGCACTACTAGCCAAACCCTGCGGCAGCTGTAGTGGGTACATGTCATGCTAATTGGACGTGCATAACTTTCGGCAATAACAGTGCGTTTTTTATTGTGGTGCATTAGTGTAAAAATCATAATGTTTCATTAATACATGGTGACGTCAGCTGGCAGTTGTTCAGAATCTGCTAACCTATGTCACAGGGAAGTTGCACTTTCAGTTCACATGTATGCAGTTTTTGAGGGAAAAAAACTGCATGGCTTTATATAAAAAAAGATCTAATACTTTGTTTTAGTTGGTTCAAATAGACACTTAAACTTTGTGCAACCTGAATAACATCATATTTTAATGTGAAATTGCTTCAGATGTTGCGGCATTTTATTGTGTAAAATTTAATTTTGCTAAGTTGAAATTGCCCATTTTGCCAAATAATTTACAATAAATGTTTATGGGTTCTACAGAAGGATGATAGCTGTCCCTGGGTTTATTGGCCCAAGCAATCCAATTTCATTACCAAGACGAAAGCGAGCAGCTGATAATTTGCTCTTAATGTGTCGGTTTGATGTTAATGTGTTTTAAGTTATGGTTCTGGCCAGCTGCCCACCTATTCTCGCCTGACTATCATGGCCCTGGCTCAGTCCCCTATATTGGCCTCGTTCCTCAACTTGTCTGACAAGCCTGATTCAGGTCTCATTTGGGTGCTCATCAGTTAGCAGCACACATCCACATACAATACTACACAGCTAGATCTTTCCTCAGCAAAGATTGTACATTGTGTACCTAATATATAATATATACATATATATGCTTGTTAAGATCCAGATCAGTTTTTTTTAGACACGATCAAAATTTCTAGCACAAGTACTCCTATAGCTGTTCATACATATGAGTACATGTCCACACACCGATTAAAAGACACCCAGGATTATCTATTAGCAGGTACACAGACGATGTTCCTGATTTTGATGTGATCATAAAGGTTCAAAACCATTTTAATCCCATTTCAACCTGTAAATCTCCAAACATTAAGACTGACCTTAACATTTGCTCCTTTTAGCTGAAACTGTAGCCTTTTGCTAATGAAAACCCAGCTTACTCCCTCTATATTTTTATATTTTCTATATTAGTTTTTCTTTTCCAGTTGATATCTGCAGCATCAGACAGAATAGTCCCATTTCGTGCTGCTCAATCCATTGCTTTTTGTTGATTTGATTTGTTGGGATAGGCCTGTCTGCTTTATGGCTTTTTTGTGGCGGATCAGCTAAGTGATTGCAGGCACACAAGATGAGACATGAGGGCACATAATTTGCAACATTTTAAAAGATGTGTAGGAATGAGTTCAGAGCCTGTAGCTTGTCCAAAATATATTGCACAAAGGCCAAATTTAAGTATTACCTTTAGCAGATAAATTGATCAAATGGATGTATCAATTCTCTTAGGTTTTCTTAATCTACACTGTCATCAAATACAGGAGTCCTGAGAATAAAACACACATTTCTGTCATTATGCATTGCTCATCACATAGTTAAATAATTTCTCTGTGCAATAAAGCAGTTTTTTTTATCAAACCTTTAAAGTTCCACTTTTTTCTGTCTGTTTTCCTTGCCAAACATCAACTTTCCATTCTTATATCTAATCACTTTCCCAATCCTAGTACACTATATCTGTAAATCATGCTCCCTAAAGGTTTGTGCTAGCATCTGTTCTTGATCTCTCTCTCTCGCTCTCTCTCCCTCCCTCTAGGTTAAGACAGCATCTGCCAGCTATAATATGCCCCTGTAGTCTCCTACACGGTGCCATTAGCTTCCTTTAGTCTGGCTATTTGTCTTTTCAAAATGCTCCTTCACTGATCCTCCATTACCCCATTACAGTTAATCTAAAAATGGTGTTATATTTGTCACCACTTACAAAATTAAACTAACAACTGGACAACAATCTATCATCTGTCCAGTTGTGGTTACATGTTGGCAAAACATGTTTGAGGAAGTCAAATGTATTCATGTTGTTGATCTTTAATGTTCTTTGGTATGACCCAAGTTCTTCTGTTTCTTTGAGGGGTTTTTTAATTACAAAGAAAATATGAAGATTATCTTTTTGTTTAGATCTTCGGCCATGACTCAGAAGTGGTGCAGGAACAGGAGCTGACTGAGTAATTTCTGCAATCTGTTGTGTAGATTAGGTCCCACTATGTGGATTGCTATGTAGGCCACCCTTCTCTCCCCCCTCCCCCCCCCCACATATATATACATAAGAGGAGAAAGATTGGCAGCATCTAATTCCCTCTAAATCTCTCTCTGTGGACCACTTAGTAGTTTTCCTTCACTTCCATCTAGGATCATACTGAAGAATGCTGTGAGGAACTGTGGTAACATTATGGTAACATTCACCAGCACCTTCTTGGTGTAATTGTTCTTCATTTTTCCAAATCCATCATCTTTTATTCTGCGACAGTAAAATAATGAACCTGCACATATTCTGTCTCTCCTGCAAAACATGTACAAATATTTAAGTTCCCTTTTGAGCTTCAGCTTCCCTCCTTTGGCCCAGATGTCAGTGTTTAATCCCACCAAGTGGCACAGTCACAAAAAAAAAAAAAAACACCCTGATGATCAAGGCAAAAGACAGACCGGTTAGAACACCCAGAGGGAGGAAACCAGGAGGAGGAGAACAGAGGAGATGAATTCAGAGAAAAAGACAGTGGAGTAGCTGAAAGGGAAATCAAAGAAAAGAGAATAAGGATCAGCGCCAATAAAGAGAGAGGAGGAGAGAAGAGAAGGGGAATTGCAAGAGAGTTGGGAGAAGTGTGGAGCATACGGTTGGAACCCCACCTCCCTTCATAAAGTCAGTCAATGTGACAGGAAGACTTATGTAACACCCCAGAGATGGAGGGAGGAGATGGGGAAAGTGTAACAAGGAGGAGGATGAAAGAGGGGGCAAGGAGAGCAGCTGTGAAACAGGAGAAAGAAGCGAGTCGGAGCTTTAAAAAAATAGGATGGAGTAGAGAGATGGAGAGACAAAGTATAAGAGAGAACCTAAGACAATTAAACACGAGATATATGAAGAGACTGATGAGGGCTAGAGTGGGGGGAAAAAAGGGTGGATAGATAAAAAAGCAATTGGAAAGATCTACCATGCCTTTTAGTATGGCTCTGCTGGCTTTACACTTTTCATTTGTTTTGTGGGGGAGAGATTAGCAAGAGGATTAAGAGAGAGATTCTCCCGCTCTTCATTCTTTCTCTCATCCGCTCTCTCCCTCTCTTCCTCTCTCAGAGGGACACACCCATCTACTCACTCATGCATCACGCACACGCATCATAATGACACACAAGTAAAAAAATGCTGCGCGCGCACACACTATGATACTGTACATGTTATGGCTGCGGGCAGGTCATTATTTCTTTTCTCTTTTAATCTGCAGTTGTTCTGCTTCATTGATTTGTCAATTAAGATACAAAATGTCAAACTCCTTGTACAAACTCCTTAAAATGTGCGCGTTTACCACAAGGATCAGCGAGTTTTTACATTTTAGAAGCTTGGCCTGGTGACGGTATTTCTCGCCTGCCAGCTGACTGTAATAAATGTATGATTCATGGGTTGTCAAATTTTTGCCAGTCATCGCCAGTCTGTCGATAAGCATTTAATACACTAATCGTTTCGATACTATACTTGCATAAACACACTCTCCTGTGCGGGAATGCATGCGATTTGGCATGGAGGATGAAAAAGAACGTGGAAACACATGCACACATTTTCTACTTCTCTCTGGCTCTCTGTCATGCTTGTGCACAGGCACGCACACACACACACACACACACACACACACATTGTTTTAGTCAGTCATTGAGGTAGATTTGGCTGTGAGCCAGCGAGGTGTAGAGGTGATTGGGCAGCTTGGGGCTCTCCGGCTATGTTTGCCAGTACATCTGGCTCGCTCGCTCTCTGTCTCACCCTCAGTGTCTCCTCTCCTTCACTCTTGTATCCACCTCCTGCTCATCTTCCTCGCTCCCTCTGCTGCTCTCCATCTGTCTCTCTCGCTCGTTCCTTTTTATCTCATTCGCTCCTCTGTTCATTTCCCTCCACTCGTTCACACACATGCCCTCTCTCTCGCTCTTCTCTCTCTCTCTCTTTTCTTCCCTTTTCTGAAGAGCTTAGCTTTTCTCCCTTTCTCCCTCCCTCCTTTTAAACAGCAAAAAGCAATTTCTCTCCCTTTGTCAGGGCGGTTGGCGGTAAGCCCTTAAGTAGGGATTTTCTGGTTTGGCTGGAATGCCATTAGGCGAGCTGGTGGTGACGTGCCGTGACTGACGTGCCGAATCTTTTTGATGTCATGATGTCACAATCCAGCGGAGGCTGCGGTTATGATATTGTTGGCGTCCCTGGAACGAGGGGCTTTAGTGGTCATGTCAGGAGTAAGTCTTCATAAATCCTTTATGGCACAGAAATATTAAGCTTCTTTGGTGGTACAGGAACAGAGGGGAAAAACATGGTGGAACATGCGCACATGTACAGAAAAAAATGGACACACAGACAGACACAGAGTCACCCTCGTGTTCATTTTTTCACTGAAACTGCATGGCACATACACTGTTTAAGTGCAGCAGAGATCACAAACTTGCTGTAACGGCTACTGATGTGTAAGTAGAGGTTTGTGGTAGTATACAGTGTGAAGTGATATTCCGGTGCTAAACAACAAAGCCAAGAACAAGAAAAACAGTAATTCAACAGACAATATTCCTGTGAATACCTGTATATAGTAGTGATGTGATTTAAAAGATTGTTGTGTAACTGTCCATCACAACTTCTTCCTATGCTTTCCAGCATGTGGAAGTGCATCCACACACAGGTACACAGGCAGAGTTAACTCAACTTGACTTTTTTTTTTTCCCCATACAGCACCCCCTAGATTCACACGAACCCCAGAGGACCAAACAGGAGTCCAGGGGGGAGTCGCTTCCTTTGTGTGTCAGGCCACTGGAGATCCACAGCCCAAGATTGTCTGGAATAAGAAAGGCAAAAAAGTTAGCAACCAGCGATTTGAGGTAAGAACTTGAGCTACTAAATGAGATTTGAAACTTTGTGGGTTTTTGTAACATTAACTAACTTTTTTGGTGAAGTGCTGTGAACGAAAATGGGTTAGAATCCCACATCAGAGCTTTATTGGCTACATGGAGGCAGCTGTGTTTGCAACGAGTGGCCACACAGAGCACTGAAGCAAGATGACCGCTGCTACTGTCAGTTCTTGTTAACATTTTCCCATCATTATTTTCTTTTCAAATCTTTCACACTGTCCACATTTTTAGGCAAAATCTTCTTCTTTCAACTGCTCACTATAGGGGTCACCACAGTGGATCACCTGCCTCTGACTCACCCTATCGTTAGCATCCTTGTCTGTCATGCCAACCCTCTGCATGTCCTCCTTCATTACATCCATGAATCTTCTCTGAGGTCTTCCTCTTTTCCTCCTGCCTGGCAGCTCCACTTTTAACATCCTTTGTCCAGCATATCCACCATCCTTCCTCTGCACATGTCCAAAACCATCTCAGTCTTGCCTCTCTAACTTTGTCACCAAACTGCTCAACCTGAGTTGTCCCTCTGATGTACTAATTTCTAATCCTGTCCATCCTGGTCACTCCCACTGAAAATCTTTGTACCATCAACTCTGTCATCTCCAGCTTGGCCTCCTGTCTTTTTGTCTGTGCCACTGTCTCCAAACCATACATCACAGCAGGTCTCACTACCATCTTGTAAACCTTCCCTTTCACTCGTTCTGCTATCCTTCTGTCACAAATCACTGCCGACACTCGTCTCCACCCACTCCACCCTGCCTGCCCTGTCTTCGTCACTTCTCTTGTGCATTGTTTTTTGCTTGGAATTGTTGACCCTTGGTATTTAAACTTATCTACCCTCACTATCTTTACTCCATAAACATCTCTATAATGACTATTGCTATAACTGGCAATCAGTTGTAATAATTTTTCATTGTTCTCTTAATCATATAGTTGCTCAAAGTATCAATGAGAATTACAGAAAATGGAGGTGGAGCCAGAAGACAATTTTTATACTTCGATGTTTGCACTGATTAAACAAGATTATTAATATATTAATAAGTGAGCTTGTAATCTTTGGACAGAGCCAGTTTATCTGTTTATGCTGTCATGCAACTTATCATGAAAGCAAAACAGTGTATTCCCAAAACTATTTCTCTAAATAACTTTTTAAGCACAGATGCCAAACATTATAGTCCCAGCCGACTGACACTGAGGATTTTCTTTTTAGTCTTACATAACAAAATCCTTTGATGTACTCTTTGATGAGAAAAAAATAATTGATGAAGTCACACCGGCCTCCTGAAAACTGTGAAAACATACTTCAATTGGTTAAGAAACGCATTTATGAACAAGTAACAGAAGCTTTTCCAGAGTTTTTCCAGAGGCTTCTATTGTAAAAGTTACTGACTACTACTTGTTGGCTAAATATAACAGAACCAGTTCATAACAGATTAGATTGCCCACTGGGAGAAAAGTGTGTTGTTTGTACAAAATTGACATTTAAATGTAACTAAATGGGTAGTGTTCTCTATTATTAGGGGATTGTCTGATTGTTGTAGTTTTCTCTCTAATACTGTATGGTATTTACCTTGCGGTATAAAGCACCCTGAGGCAACTGTTGTTGTGGATTGGCCCTATATAAATAAATTTGAATTGAATTGAATTATAGTCCCAGCCGACTATGAATTTAAATTGAATTTAAATAGGAGCTGGATAGTGTAGTGGCAACACTGCTGTCTTTGGAACAATAGTTCGACATCAGTGATCCTTGAGATGGTTGGCTATAAGATGAACAACAGACGCCAGGAGTAGTACTCTCCATGGAAAAGACTACAGACTAAGATCAAAGCAGCATGAAGGGAAGTTAGCAACTATCAGCGCTTCAGAAAGGTGTGATGAAGAGAGGGGTGGCTAAGAAATACAACAAGCTGTCCATACCTGAGGCCTTAGAAACTGCTGGACAGTACCATGCCCTGACATGATTCACATCTGCTGGCTGAAGAAGCTAACTGCACTCCGTGAGCACCTAGCAGCACAAAAGAACCAGCTGCTAATGGATGAGACAAACCCAGAATGGCTGATCCACACCACTAGGATCTACAGCAGTAACATCAGAATGTCATTCAGACTGGAGAGGTGTAGGCGGATGGTAACAAAGAGAAGAAAAGGTAGTCAGAACTGAGGGGATTGCACTACCAGAAGGCAATATTGCAGACATTGAGGGCAGCTATTAGTACATTGGAATCCGACAGGCAAATAGGGACCGTGAAGAAGGGCCACCAGGAAAGATGCAAGTGCCAAATAGAGTAAGGCAAGTCCTGAGGAGTCAGCAGAATGGGAAGAACAAGACCTGGGCGATCAACACCTACACTCTGCCAGTCATCAGATGCCCTGCTGGGATAATAAGCTGACCAAAGGAGGAGATAGAAGCCGCTGACATAAGACGAGGAAGCTCCTTACCATGCATGTATGTGAGTCTGTACGCTAAGTGGAAAGAAGGAGGCCGTGGACTAGTAAGCGTCTGAATCCTTGATAAAACAACAAAGATCTGTGAGTACATCAGGAAAATGGCCTCAACTGATCATGTGCTTAGTGAATACCTCAGGTAGCAGAAACCCAAGACAGAAGAGGAGCTAGAGCAGGAACCATCATGGAAGGATGGTTCCCTTGCACAGCATGTACCACCAACAGATAGAATAAGTGACTGATATCAAAAAATCCTACCAATGGCTGGACAAAGCTTGACTGAAACAGAGCACAGAGGCACTAATCATTACAGCACAGGAAAAGCTCTAAGCACAAGATTGATAGCTGCTGGGGTCTACCACACAAGACAAGACCCCAGGTGCAGGCTGTGCAGAGATGCCCCTGAGACAATCCAGCACATAACAACAGAGCACAAGATGCTAGCAGGCAGGACATACATGGAACGCCATGACCAAGTGGATTGTATATACAGGAACATTTGTGCCAAGTTTGGCCTGGAAGGCCTGGAAGCCCCAAGGTCAAAATGGGATATGCCCCCAAGAGTGGTTTAGAATTGGTCAAGATCCTGTGGGACTTCCAGATACAGATGGACAAACTGGTGATGGCTAACCAACCAGATACAATAGTAGAAGGCTATAGTGATAGATGTACCAAGAGATAGCAACATCGGGAAGAAGGAACATGAGAAGCTTGAGAAATACCAAGGGCTGAGAGAAGAGCTAGAGAGGATGTGGAAGGTGAAGACGACAATGGTCCCTGTGGTAATTTGAACACTCGGGGTGGGCGGGGTAGTGGCTCCAGCAGATTCCAGGAACAACATCCGAGATCTCCAGTCCATAAAAGCACAGTCCTAGGAACAGCTAAGATACTGCGCAGTACCCTCAAGCTCCTAGTCCTCTGATAGAGGACCTGGGCTTGAAGGACAAAAGCCGCCTGCAGGCAGGTCGAGTATTGCATCCATTGCATACAACAGTTTGCATATACAACAAAAAGAGTAAATTGTACCTGCTTTTCTTTATACTCCAACTGTCATACAGATGTCTGAAACACTATCTGCTTCAACTTTTTCATATGTCAGATGATGCCTGGGGCTGCATTATATGAGATTCTTATATGACCAGCCTTATTAGTTTCCCGTAGGCTCTAACCTTTGCTTTATTTCCCCATCTCACATGTCATTCTTAGATGAAGATGTTGAATCAGCCTTGCTCCTGCTCAGTCAGTGTCACCCTGAGCTCAGGGTGCTTTTCCACTTTAATAAATGGAGTTTCCTTCCAGGTTTAAGTTCACCTCAGTGTCTTCCTGTTTATGATTAAATAACTCGAGGAGATATTTTATTTTTAATCCAGGCTATATAACATTTGGACTACCTGCTGTAGATTTCCCATTGACGTCCTGTTGGTCAGGACTTGTGGGATTTATTTTATTGGATTTCAGTCAGTGGAAATATTCCCAGAATTCAGAATCCAGATCAATTACATGCATGTATGAGACTTATGCAACAGCAGTTGCAATGTGCAGTCCAGCAGATCTGATCTTATATGTGAGAAAGAACATGAGAAATATTCAAGAGTAACTCCTTTGAAACATTCTGTCACCGGAGTCAGACGTTAGCTCAGCAGAGCGCTTTCTGGAGACCTGAACTCTGTTTCACTGTTGTTATACTTTGGATTCACCTTCCCATAGTAAATTTTTTTTTTAAAAATTGGGAGAAGACCTTAAAATTATTTTTGTCTCTGAAAGAGTTTTGCATTTCTAATACACTCTTGAAGACAAAATTAAAACCAAACAGCAACACAAGGCAAGGCAGCCCAAAGTTTCAGCTGTAGATGAAAACAAATTTGCTACCTCTACATCTGTAGCACACTGCAATATCTGGATTTTGGCAACTGCATGCCATGTACTCCTTCATTAAAGTTTTTTTTTCTTTTTTTGGACATCATCTGATCTGTAATAGAAATATTAATTTTAGCTGCTTTAATAAACTCTACTACCCCACTAACAGGTAATAGAGTTTGATGATGGATCCGGCTCAGTCCTGAGGATCCAGCCACTGAGGACCCCCAGAGACGAGGCAATTTATGAATGTCATGCCTCCAACTCTGCAGGAGAGATTACTGCCTCCACCAGACTCACTGTGTTACGAGGTCAGTGTGAGCACACCCACACAGTTTTTCCATCTAGTTGTCTCACACCTAATGTGGCATTTATAATCTGTAGATAAACAGCTAATAAATTGCTTATAACACTATTATACAATAGTTGGGGATTTCCTGGCTCAGAGTGAACCTCTGGGGGCAACTATGCACATGAGAATTTTACTATGAAGACAAACAAAAAGCCTGTCATGGATTTTTTTTTTTTAAAGATGCCAAAATTTCACTGAAAAGTGAAAGGTAAAAAGTTGTCTTTTCAGGAGGTTAGAAATACACCTAAAAGGACTAAATTTGGTTCAAAGGAGAAAGTCTAGTAGCTCTACATCACATCTCATATGGTTGTGATCAGGTAGCCACACACAATCCACTCCAGGTATGCAGACTAGTAGTATTTATTAATATATAAACAAAGTTTTTAATGCAATTTATATACATAGATCTATATGTCTATATGTGTGTATGTGTGAGAATTGTGTTCAGTGGTTAAGAAGTTTGCCTCACAGTGAGAGGGGTGTGGGTTTGAATCTGCCACTCCTCTGAGGAGTCTACGGAGGAAGGAAGAGGAAGCAGGAAGAGCGCTCAGCTAAATTTCTTCGACAACCAAAAAAAACAGAGGCTTTCACTTTGTAACTAAGTGTCAGTATCATTTAAACTCCTGGAAAAGTCGTTTCCCAACGTCTTTTTTGTGGGTATCTTCTGGGTGGGTTGACCCTGGTTAAAACTCACCTTTTTGTTGCCAATCATTCCTCAATGCCAAAAAAAAAAAATTCTTCTCCATGTTATTAATATACCCTATATGAATAAAAGTTCTGTACCATCTACACATTACACTTGCAAGAGCTTCTCTCCTTCTGATGCACCATTTTAGTGCTGATCTTAATGCCAAAGGAGGTTTGGAGCTCTGCAGTTATTGAGTCAGCAGAGTATTCATGACTTTTACGCGCCATGCACCTCAGTGGTGACCTTGCTCTTTAACTTGACATGGTGTGCAAGACCAAGGCAGAGACAAGAGGACCATTTACATTCACAATCACACCTAAGATCAAGTTAGAATCACCGGTTAACCTAACATGCAGGTCTTTGGACTGTGGGAGGAAGCCAGAGTACTGGGAGAGGACTCATGCAAGCACAGGAAGGAAATGTTAGCTCCATGCAGAAGGGCCCCTAATCTACATATACTCTGCATTATATGTAGATATTATGACTATATATATGGAGTATAGCTATATGTATTCATGTTAACATTGGCCTAAGTACATATATTTTACATAAACATTGTATTTGTTGCTTTTCTTGTAACTGAAGAACTATTTATGACCAGAAATATTTACAATAGTTAACTAATTCTTTCGATAATTTAGCGACAGATATTTGAAAATGACTGTGCCAATTTGTAACCCAGAATAACGCGATAAAGTGGGTGGAACTAATGGATGGCTGACTGGATGGCTGGAAATTGGAAGCGTAGGGGATTCTTCAAATGTGGCTGTATATTCAAGTGTAAGCCTGGATCCGCTGCTGTAGACGGTTTAGTGTTCGCAAGAGTCCATTAATGCAGATAGTGATGTTAGTGTTAGTGGAGTCCATTAGGAGAACATTATGTACCAGTTGTTTGAAGCTCAAGAGTGTCTTAGTGAGTGAAGTTGCTCAAGTGTGGATAATCACATCGCCTGCCTTTACAGTACTTGCTCATGGGGAAGGGACATGCAGCCTATTGTTCTGCCTTCTTCAAGCTTCTCCCTCGCTCTCTCTGTTTCCCTCTTGTCTGTCTGATTGGCGATAGCAGTTTGCAGTTCTTCCTCTTTCAGTCCTGTCTGTCTTTGTTTTTGTTTTGTTTTTTGTTTCTCCGTCCATGCCCTCTTACTCCTGCTCTTTCCCTTTTTTCTCTCTTTATCTTTTTAAATATTCCTCCTTTTCCCAAGCTCTCACTCTTTCTGTCTTTCCACATGCTCTTAGGACTACTACACAGCAGCCTCTAAATTATTCACATCAGACCACTCTTTGCATCTTCTGTGCTGTTCCGCTCCATCCATCCAGAATTTTTCCTGTCTCACATGGTCGTCTTTTTGCGTGTTTGTGCACTTGTCCATCCTGAGTGCATGCAGGCATGCTTACTTGTGATTTTGATTTTTATATCACTTTTGATGGCTGAATATATTCACCCCCATTTTTTTTTTTTTTTATCAGAACATAACCACTCAAGCGCACACACACACACACATACAGACATACAAATGTATCCTCAATCTAAAACAGTGAGCCTTTATGTAGTGATTAGCCTCTTTCTGTTCCTCAGAGGACTCATTGTGTTGTGGATGAATGAAAGGCCACCTGGGAGCAGCTAATAGTCCCCGATAGACTGTCAGTCCAAATGTACCCACACAAATACACACACATAAACACACACATGCACTTGCGCACAAGGACTCAAACACACACAGTCTTGTCAGTCAGGTCTCCATGCCTCCCCTCTGGCTCTATAAAGACACGGCTCCGGTGACTGACTGACTGTCTGACAGGAGGGATCCGGTGTTAAGGTCAGCTAGCTTAATTACTGAGGATTAGAACCAGGCTAATTGAAATCTGGGCTTCCAGTAAACGGCTGTGATTGGCAGTGGCTGAAATAATAATGAAGCTGAGTGCAATTATATGCTTTAGTGTCCATTGTACAATCAGGTATTGTATGAGTAATGGTTAAAGAAAAAGCTTGTGTGTGTGTCTGAGTAGATATTTTAAGTTCTTGACCCCTAAAAAATAAAGTTGTTAAGTTGTTTTATAGTTCCAACTTATATACTTTCTTCAGTCTGTAATCAAAGACAACTTGTTGTTGTCCCAAAGTGTTTTGTGCATCAATAAAGCACTTTCTATCTGCAGGATATGGTGACAGTGCTAGGATGCTGCAGACAGTCAGTCTGAATAAAAAGGTTAACATGTTAGAAACACAGAATTTTATTAGAATATCTAACATTATACAGGCAAGTTAAAGTGAACTGCTTTATAGTCATTCTCTACTGTTTACCCTCTAAGGCAGTCGTGAATGGCAGAAACAGGTTTGTTTGCAGGTGCACGTGCTGCACGCGGGGTTCTGATACAACAGCCAGCTCATTCTTCCCGTTGACTGTAAGACCAGACTTGACTTGCAGTCATTCAGATTCACAGATGACAAACCCAGAAAGCAATGTGTGCAGAATTCATTTTGGGTCTTATATAAAGGGGACAGTGTTTGCACAGTAGTTCCCATGATTGCGAGAGCAGGGCTTTTCTATGAGCTGTGAAATTATCTGGATAACTCTCAGTTGGAAATGGTGAAGTAGGAGCACATCCAAATGAAACAATGTGATGTGTGGAAGGCCACGTCAACAAGGGAGTGTAGGGTTACTAATCTACCCTGACCTCAGGGGGTTCTTAGCTGTTACCATTCAGCAACCCGGTCTCAAATACACATGCTGCAGCAGCTTTGGCCCAAACACACTGTGGTGTTGCTTACACCTGCCACCATCATGGATGGCGGAATGCTGATTATATGCACGCGTTAACTTGTGTGTGCGCGCTTCAACCCCTTAGCTTTTATTTACGGCACTTGACACCTTGTCAACTTAAAATTTGTGTGTGTGTGTGTGTCTTTGTGTTGTTTTGAATATTTGTATATGTGTGTATATTTTCATCTAGTAAATGTGCATACTTGTGTGTTTGCGAGACTTTAAACACTTTTGCCAGCAGTGCTGTGTTTTTGTTGTTTTTTTTGTCCACATGCTAAGTGTTTATAGAAAAGGGGCAGAGAAAGATGCATGTTCTCAGGGAGTAGCATTCTGAATGTGCATCCTCAATGTTCAGTGCAGTGTCCCACCCCAGGTAGATGAAATAGAATGCATTATTCCTGCCTACAAGGGGCTGGCTTTGAAGTAAGCATTTGCATAATGAAAGCGAAGAGAATCATGATTGTTATGCTGTATATGTCCCTTGTGCTCTTTCTCCCTCTCTATTCCTCTCTCGCTCTCTCTCTCTTTTTTCTCTCTGTTTATCTTTCTGTCACTCTTTCTTTGTCCCACTCTGTTCGGATCTGTTCTGGTCTATTCTCCTTTACGCTCTTCCTTTTTTTTTTTTTGTACTTTCGCCCTCTTCACCACACATGCGCACTCGCACACACGAACACCTTCTCATCATGTTCTCTTGGTTTATTATGTCCGTGTTTCCATTTGTCGGGTGTGGTGATTGATTGAAACCAGAGCTGTTAAAAGGCCACACACGCACTCGCGAAACCAGCATCTCACGACCTATCAGCTATGGCTCAATGGGCTGGTACCAAAATTAGCATCTCCTTGGCGAGGTTCAGTGCTAGGATTTCCCGTTAATGAGGTTCTGTTTGGCGGAGAGGGATAGAGTCGCAAGGGATTCTGGGTAAAAACACTATATATATATATATATATATATATATATATATAGATATAGATACAGATATAGATATAGATAGATATAGATATATATATGGGGGGTGATCGTGAGAGGGGTGAGGGATTAAAATAGACTATCTTCCAGATACAACTCAAACACACTCAAGCACATATTCTTTACACGTCTGACTTCATGTCACCATTTTATTCCCTTTATTATAGATGACTCACAAATCAGACATTCATAGTGTAGCCTTGAACAAAGTTAAGAATGAGTTTTTAAAACCCTGGTTTGCTCTGTACCTTTCTGATTCAAAGGATGGATACTGTATCCTTTCAGTTTTCAGTGAGCTGGGTTCAGTTGTCTTTGATCCCCTGCTTCCTCGAAGCACTGTCCCCTCCCTTCTCTTAAATCTCCTTCAGTTGAATGAAGTTGGTTCGCTGCCTTTAATTTCCTCCCTCACTGTGAAATGACTCTCTATGTTTGATTTAATTGATTTAATGAATTCACATTTGATTTGCCATCCCAAGAGGGTGCAAGTCCAAGTAGATAAGTTTTTATATGACTCGTCCATTTGACTTCATGCAACCTGCTGATTCTGTACTAAAGACGGAGCTACAGAAACTGTAGCTCAGCTACTGCTGATTCCCAGTGGAATAGAGACTGTCTGATTTTCAGCCGATTCCTCTTCCAAAAGATGTTGCCTAAAGCATTCGTGAGTTTGTCAGGTGGGATGAAATGTTACTTACGCTGTTTGACCTCACTGCTGGATTCTTCAAAAGTCTTGCCTCTGGTCCCAAAGTCGATGAAATATATTTTGACTTAAACTGAATCTTAATTAAAGTCTTTTAGCATTTAACTGGTAAGTTTTCCCTGAAACTACTATTTATTTATACTATTTGAACCTCCTTGATGTCGTTTTGGTGCTTAAGCTGTGTGTCTTCAGAGCTCAAGAATCATGCAATTTCTTATATTGAACACAGACTGTTCAGTGTGTGAGGGATTTCTCAATAGCCTAAATTGCACTGCTCAGAGACAGGACAATCTCAGTAATAGTATAACATTTGGGGAAAAAAAAACAGTTATTTGTCTTCATGCTGAGATCTTGGACAGAGGTTTGATGTCTCGTGCTGGAAAAAGTCTGGCAGGTAATCAGAAGGTCAAATAAAAAGTGAAAATGTGACGATGACTTTTCAACAGTTACAATAATAATAAATTTTTCATCTCTCTGCCCCATTCCTGAGTCACTGGAGTATACAGTGCTGTACAACAGTCTTCAACCACCCCACATTTCTTAATATTTTACTTCTTTTTAAAATGGGTGTCAATCAGTAGTTCTCCAGGTTTTCTGAAGGTCTTCCAAAGTTTTTCTTTGGACATTGGCTGCTTTTTCACTCATTTTCAGTCCAGTCCTTGTACCTGACCATTTTCAGAGGAATGCTTTTTGTTTGTTAAGCCACTGAACACTGACCTATGAATCATTCAATCATGAAAAATACACCTAACTCATAGGATGAACTGTTGTTGTTTCTACACATAACAGACAAATTAGCAAAGAACCCATTTTAAATTGTATTTTTAGGAACTTTGTTACGAGCAGCCTGTAACAAAAACACATCTGTTTTTTTTGCCCCAATTACTTTAGCTGAATCTAAGTAAAATGCCAAAGATAACACAGTTTGACAGATGTAAAACAGCATTTTTGCACTAACAAGGTGATTCCGTAAAAACAGTTAGCTGAAAACTTGACATGGGCGTGTCTTGGCATGTTGTGCAATGTCCTTAAAAGAATTTTAGGAAAAAGAGGTAAAATATTGAGTGTCTACAGTCATCTGAAAAACACGCATGTTTCAATAAATTGCTACACTTCATTTCCCATTTTCCTAGCAAAATGGGAAAATTTCCTATAAAAAATGAGCTGCAGCTTTTGCACAGAACTGTAGATTATATATGAGGAAAACATCACTGTATATAATCTGCCCAAACCTTTTCTTTTAACAAACCAATGAAATACTGATGGGAATATACTGGGAAGAGATGGGAGTGACAGATCTGATGTAAGCCAGAAGCGTATTTCCTTCTGCACGCTCGGTGTTGTGGGGTGACGCTGAATATTGCAAGATAATGTCCTAGGGGAGTTCTAACTAGTCATACTGTATAAGTGCTGTTGGCGTGTAGAGAAAAGTGATGTACTTACAGGTCGTGCTTGTCTCGTTACCTGTATTGGTTTTTAGAAAGAAAAGAACTACACAAATAGGAATACACATTAATGTAGAGCTGTTGTTTCAAAAAGGACTCACTAGCAATAACCATCTTAAGCATGCCCATAAAAACCAAAAAACATATCTAATTTACATTTGGGCTCATCAAAGTTGTCTCCAGCAATCCTGATATGTTTAAATCTCCGCCCTGAAAGTCCTGCTCTAGGCAATTTTACGTGCACATTTTCACTTTTACTACAGACCTAAAACTTGCATTTAGAGCAAACATCAACTTTTGTGTCAAACAGGTCAGTCATGCAGCTGCGCAAAGGCTTCAGGTACAACTCAGAGAAGCAGTCAGGAGACGGAAAAGGCTCATTTTATTTAGACGTCACGGGGTTGTGCACCATGAATTCATTATCTGTGCATCTGAGGGAGAAAATTCAGCATAAACAACCTGAACTGTGCAGCATGCCTTCATGCAATTGCTTATAGTGCATTGAATGTTAGGTTTTTTTTAGCTTGGCTGTTTCAAATTAAAAGTCAAGCTATTGTCATAGCCTTGGCTTTGGTGTCAATGGCAGCATCTGTTCCACGTTGGCCAGAACTCAAGAACAACGTGGCAGTGGCGCAGTGGGTAGGTGCTCACCTCGCAACCGGAGGGTCGTGGGTCCGAGTCCCCGTCTGAGCGTGTGCTGTCATTGTGTCCCTGGGCAAGACACTTAACCCACATTGCCTAAGTGTGAATGTGGTTGGTGGTGGTCGGAGGGGCCATAGGCGCGAATTGGCTGGCAGCCACGCTTCTGTCAGACTGCACCAGGGCAGCTGTGGTTACATTAGTAGCTTACCACCACCAAATATGATTGAGGTGTGAATGAATAGTGTACAGAATTGTAAAGCGCTTTGAGTACTGTGAAAAGCACTATATAAGTCTAAGGCATTATTATTATTATTATTATTATTATAATGTGACCTATAATGTTCAAATTCACATCATAGATGCAGCTAATAAAATTCTCAGATGAGTTAGAATCTCGGCAACCTTGACCTTAAGCTAAGGGTCAGAGGTCCAGTTTTCTGAAAATCTTGTGAATGAGATAACTCCAAAACAATCTCACCCAGGATGTTCCAATTCACACCATAGATGCATACTCTTCAAGCTAGACCCATCAAACTTCGCACTTCTTCACTGACTTTGCCAGAAAAAGCACTTTGGCCCACCCCTCTCCCTTCCCCCCTGTTACGAATCCAAAACAGCAGAGCGTTGGCACCTGCTTAGCGGTGCTCTCGGTTTTTTTTTTTTAGCCACATCAACACAGCTGTCATGCTCTACCAGCTTGCCTCCCTGCCCCTTCTTCTTCCTCCCCAAAATCAAACTCAAGTTGAAGGGTTGTAATTTTGACACAGGTGAGAAGATCCAAGTGGTCAGAACGGGACTTATGAAGAGGAATCTAAAACTAGCCAGACTGCTTGAAGGGGTGCAGCGGTTTTTGTTTTTTATGGGTGGAGTTTCAGAATGTTTTGATCGCATAATTACTTCCATGCTGACCAAACCCATTGCCTAAATGTTGTCAGTTCAAGTATCATTAAATCATGTCTGGAAAAAAATGTTTTAATATATCCACTTTCTATTTTATTCAGTAAAAACATGACAAGTGGTGTAAGTGAGGGTGAAAGGACTGCATGAATGAATATGTCAGAAGAAAAGGCTGGGAACTGCTGCTTTGTCCTACTGGGTTAAATATTTGACTTATGTACCTAATCCTTTCAGAGGATCAGCTGCCCTCAGGGTTTCCCACCATTGACATGGGTCCCCAGCTGAAAGTGGTGGAGCGTTCTCGGACTGCCACTATGCTATGCGCTGCTAGCGGTAACCCTGACCCAGAAATTACCTGGTTCAAGGATTTCCTCCCAGTCAACACATCCAATAACAATGGAAGAATCAAGCAGCTCCGCTCAGGTAACCAATGCTTTTATCCCCCCATTCTTTGCTTCTTTTCAATCCCAGATTTGATTTCTGCCTCAAGAGTTTTTCCTCTAACTTTGCTTTTATCCCCTTCTTAATATCTTCCCCTTATACCCATTATTTATTTTCTCTTCCTACAAACTTTCTCGTTTTCTTGCCCTTCTTAACCCTTTTTCTTATCCCACACTCCTCCTGCTATGGATACTGGCTGTATTTTTCAGCTGCCTCTCTCTCTCTGCTGCTGCTGCTGTTACTGCTGCTATGTCATGAGTTGACTCTATATGGTTGCCAGCCCTTCTAAACTCTTCAAATCCTCTAAAAGTGAACTTCCAACTTTTCTCCTAAATCTGAGGTCTTCCTGTGCAAGTCACCATCACGAACAGTTACAGTAATTTTCTGTGTGGGAAAACATGAAAAAAAGAAAAATGCCTCTGAGAAGCATCAGCGGGCTAGCTCTCTAGCAAGAGTTCAACAGCTGTATCTACAGACAAAATTTAACAGGCAAAGCCAAGTGGTGGTGGCATGTACTGAATGAATGGCCTCTCTATTATAGAGCTCACTGCTGTGACTTAACAATTGAATAACATTTTTTTTTTTCCTAATTTCTTGGAAAGTGCGTCCTGGATGGATGTGACACTGAGTCCAAGAACATGTATTCATGTTACCTGAGGAAATATGATGGCAAAATTTCAAACACAAATTTGAATAGAATGGGGACAATTCATTATGTTCCAGTCAAATCATTGATCCATTTTTAATCAGTTTTTTTTTGTTGTTGTTTTTTGTTTTTTGAGCCACAGTAGTGTGTAAAATCCCAACACTTCATAGTCCCTTCCCTCCTCAGTCGTCCTTCTGCTTTCAGGGACCAACTCTGGACCCAAAACCCCTTTCTTGTGATTGGACACCCAAGTCTCTGGCTTCTTTGTGGATATCAACCTATTCATTTTTGTCCCTGCTTTTTTCTTCTTCTTCTTCTTTTGTAATTATCTGGCTCGCCCTTAAAACCCTGTATTTGATCCTTTTTTTTTAAAATCTTAATTTTCAAAGAAAAAACATTTAAAGGATTTACAAAAATTTAATTCAAATGTAAAATATTTGATAGTTAGTTTCTGTTATGTGATTATTATGATGATTGCAAAATAGTCTGACCTGTATGCTTCTTTAAAGTACAAAATTCTGTGTAGATAATCTATATCTATTACTTTTTTTATTGGAGTTTTCAAGGTGTTTCTACTAAGTCAACTCCTCTGTGTAACTAATGGTCCGATTGTAATGCAATGTCTATGCTGTTTCTTTTCTCTTTGTATCTTTTTAACCACAGAGTCCTTTGGTAAGTGCTTCTGTTCCGAGGCCCACACCCTCACTGTCCACTTTTCTATATACTGTTCACTAATGTTGCTACTGTTTTTGCTGCTGCTCACTTTTACAACTATTGCAGTGTTATTAAAATGCATGGCATGCATTTTACTAACAGCTACATACAACATGAAGCATAGATGTGCACATACCCACAGAAATACACGCACGTCTCTAAAAGCACTTGTACATTGTACTGGTTAAAGGTAGATGCTACAGAGAGGATACATGCACACGTCGATATGCATACACACACACACAGAAACACACACACACACACACACCTCTCTCTGTCAACCTAGATGTAGCTCACCTCACCCTCACCTGTGCACCTGCAGCCTTTCCACACCCAAAGAATTATAATATTTCTCCTCACACTCACCTATTTACTTTTCCACTCCTTAACTAATTCAGATATTCTTTCCCTCACTCACTCACTCACCCTGCCATTCACTCATCCACTTACTATCTCCAGTCTGCTAGATAGAGTTACAAGTCAATAGCTATAATCTCTAGATGGCGAGATGAGTGAGGCCACTGCTGGAGCCAGAATGAAAGAAATCAATTGAGACCACTGCATTGTACTAGGCACACATGTGTATATATGAAAACATATAAGCCTAGTTGCTGCAGTATAAAAGTAGCGGTCTGGTCTTGGCCACAAAGTGTAACACATTAGTGCACAAAGTGCATTAGTGTAAAAGAGCTTAGTAAGGATTAGCTGTTTAAAAAAGAAAAAAAAGATCTTCAGTCTCGTCAGTTTATGGATAATTGAAAATTCTGTGATTAAAATGTTTTAATTTCCACTACTTTGCCCGAATAATCATTTGAACTCTCTTAAGCATTTGAATCATTTACTTTCTTTGGTATATATGCATATTAGGCCAAATGTGTGATTACTACAGCTTAAAATTTCCTGTAATGCAAGGACTTAGACCTCTGAAGAGCTTGGTTGATTACTGAAATGAGAAACGGTTAGTAATACTTTTTAACAGTGGGATGGTTTTTTTTTTTTATCAGATTTTCTACATTTTGTTTCTGTTAAATTGCAAATCTACTTCCTAACCTAGAGTTAAAGCAGATCAACACTGCTGTTTTTGCCATGCTAATTATTAAATTTCATATTTGAGTATGACACTGAGGAAAAACAAAGTAGAAGCTGGCTTTAGCATTACCTTAAAAGACTTAATTATACTTAACATTTTCAATTTTGATACTTAAAGATGAGACAAATGCCCCGTTGCTCTTGATTACTAGGAGCTGAGGCACCAGCTCCACGCTTGCTGCTGATTTTAGGTGAAAATTTCTCTGCTGTCAGGTGAAGCCCCGCTGAAAGCGCTCTGATGTGATAAGCCCTATTTTTGTGGTGGCACAACAGCTTGCACTTCATCAGTTTGGTAATTTCCTGACCTTTAAATTACTTTACCTCGCTATGCGACCACACTGTGCGCGCGTCGCACAAACAGGTGTGGGTTCAGTCAAACAAGTCAGTGCCGAGCGGGGGCATCGGCATTTTGGTGGAAAATATGCGTAGATGTGCTGGGAAAAGTTATCTGAGAACCATGCTGTTGTGATTTCATCAGCGAGCGCAAATTAAATACGTAGCTCTGTGACAGAGTATGAAAATACATTTATGATTTCTGTAAATAAATCAACTCAATTAATCGCTCTCCAGACAGCAGGTTCTTTTAAATCACCATAAAATATGTTTAATGTGTGTGAAGCTGGATGTCAGCATTTATCATTTAAGGTAGCTCAGATAGATTAAGGGACATCAAAGGCTTCTTCCACATTTTTATTGTTTGTTTCTGGTATTAATGCACAACTTGAATTAAAAGCCCACACCATCTGCCTTTGGCTGCAAATTTGATGTGTTGTGTTTTTAGGATGCGCCATTTGGCACCACCCAGACAATAATAACATTTTTTAATCAGCCTCTTGCTGTTTTTGGAGCTGTTGTCATCATGCATCACTGTAATTGGCACAGCTGTTTCAGAAAATAGAGACCTGCGATGCGACTGGCGAAGAGTGAATTTACTAGTCCAACTTCAGCCCGACTGTTTGCACTTTGGGCTGTTATACGTAAACCAAGATAGCGGGTGCTTGCACGGGTCCAATGTCACATTATCTGAGGGAGATTTTAACACACTTTGCAAGTAGCAGGATTAAGCGTGGGTACGAGCCATTTAGAGGACAGGAGCCGTTTAAATCTCAGTGTAGTTAATGAACTTAAGAGTTCACCAGTACACTTTTTAGACCCCCAGATGAGTACAGTGCAGACACGCTTCTCCTGTAGCCACATCTACCCCTGCTACAAGTCAATAAAGTCAAATCAATAACCCATCTCCTTATAGCTCTATCACTGTCTATCACTCTATCTAAGATCAGTTTTTCTTCTTCTCAGGCTTATTCTGTCTTAGTTTATTCTATTTCCTTTATGCTTCTTCTTCCTCTCTGTAAAGATCTATATTTTGAGTCTTTCTCTCTAATTTGATTCTTCTCCTTGCCAAGTTACTCCCCACCCCACCCCCACCCCCACCCCCAGTCCCTCCCTCCCTTATCCCCTTCTCCTTCTGTGGTACTAACATTTTCTTCTTCTTCTCCTTCTCTAATCTCGTGCATTCATTGCCCACTCAGGTGGCACGCCCATACGAGGTAAGACTGCTGGGAGGACCAACTTGACACAGTGGCCTGATTCCTTTTCAACCCCTGGTTCCTACTTGTCTCACAGATCTGAAAAGCAGCCCCGGGTGGGTTAATCAATATGGGGTTTAGTCCAAAAGACTCAAGACTCTGTGACATTGGTAAAACTCATCCAACTGCTTCAGATCTGCAGTAGGTGCAAGAGGAGGAATTGGAGTTGAGCAAGCAATTCATTATACTATGACTGTCACCGCCCCTCTTCTAATTTTTCATCCCCCTCTTCACACTTTAATTTTTCCATCGCAGCCTCAGCATTCACTGTGTAACAAAGAAATCCATTGCTTCCTTCCTCATTATGGTGTGATCTCTCTTTTGTATCCATCAGTTTAACTTTTCACATCAACTGTGTTTCCAATCAAAAGCATGATATGTTTACAACCTGAGTTGTTGCTTAGTTTGAGGTGAAAAATGCATACTCACTTCTACCTCTATTTGTTTGTTGCTTTTTAAATTTTTGTGACCTGATTTTTTTTTCCTTTTTTTTCTTTTTTTTTCTTTTTCTTTTTTTTTTCTTTTTTTGAGGTCTTGACCTAAGCTTGACCTGGCCTCTCCTTCTACCTTGTCTCTATTTGCCCAATCAAACGTCCCAGTTTTGTTTTTCCTCCCAGCTGTTGTTCACTCAGGCTGAAAAGTCCAGATGGCAAAGACTCAGCACACTTGCAAACATGAGTGCACTCACACGCACACATAAATACTCAAACCTGCACACACACACACACACACACACACGCACACACGCACACAAAACGCACATACGTTCATGGTTTTTACCCATTACTTTCTCTTTTCTCTCTCATTACCGATAAAAAGCCCCAAACAACCACTTTTTTGATAAAGTTTTTATGGGCGCTTTTTTGCCTTACCACACCATCTGTAAAGAACCTCTGGTTGACTCTTTTTGACCGTTTTTCTATTTTCAGGGAGCGAGAAAACATCGGTCCCTTCCCAAGGCTTTGCGTATGTCGTTCTATTTTTTCATCTGTTGGCCTTGATGGAGGTCGGTTGATGTCTTTACCTCCTTATTGGGTGTATTTTAAATTGACATCACACTCCTGATCCCATTGGTGGATCCGAAAGGGTTGGGGATATCTTATTGCCATGGCAATATCTTTGTAAAACTTTATCCTTGAAAAATGAAACATGATTTGTTCCTTACTGTAACTGCATCTCAATTTTCAGCACCTTTTTTTTTTCAACATACAGTACCTGTGACTGGATTTCTGCATATTTTAGCTGTTTGCTTCATTTGTTTGTGCTTTACATAAAGACCACATTCTCCATTTTTGTAGGCTTTGTACTCGGCGGGTTCCCCACTGCCCTCTGTTTTTTTTTTCTGTTTTTTGTTTTATTCATATTTCCAAATCAGGAAGCTGACCCTTGATTTGGGCAGATTCTTTGCTGACAGTGGTAGAAACCTGTTAAAGTCACTCTACAGATTCGGCTCCCTTTGTACCCTTACGTTCCTCAGAAAGCGTTCGGCTTGTTTTTGCTGAAAATGCCCTCAGACTCATTTATTCCTTCTGCAGTTTTTTTTTTTTGTTTTGTTTTGTTTTGTTTTTTTTTACCATTTATATGTTAATGTATTTACTTACTGTATCGAATTTCCTAATGTCTTCCACTTCTGTGTGATTGCTCTTTCTCCTATCTATCTGTCTGTGTGACTCTCTGTCCTCTCTTTATCTTCTGTTCTTTCTCTCCATCCCTCCGTGCATCCAGGTGCCCTTCAGATAGAGATGAGTGAGGAGTCAGACCAGGGGAAGTATGAGTGCGTTGCTACCAACAGTGATGGGACACGTTATTCCACCCCAGCTAACCTTTATGTCAGAGGTAAGAGTTTGAACAGTTTATTGATAAAGAGCAGTTTATTGGAAGGATTCCAATGATTATGTTGTGGATGAGATGAAATTTATATATACATACCATACATATTCATTAGGCATACATGCAATTTACTAATGAAATACAATGCTTTTAAGCCTGCTATATTTCAAAGTTCTTTAGTTCTTGAACCGTGAAACTGGATGGTTTGAGAATGAGAGTTCTTCAGGTTAAGGCTGGCCTAAATGTTTCACTCCAGCCATTTATCTCTCTGCCCTCCCTTCTTAGCCTTTAGACCTCAGAGAAAAACCAAATCATTGTCTGGTTAAAACTTGTATTTCTCTCCAAATCTGACAGGCATCTCACCTCCTCAGGCGCTGTCTTCCCCTCTGCTCCTTCGACACACGCGCACATTCACACGCATACCCACAAAATGCTTGAGTCTTGGAGACATTTTTATTCCTGGGGCCTTTTGCTCTGTTGTCTGCCTTCAACCCTCCCCTCCAAGAAAAGGGCTTTAAACAGTGTAGCCTGTTTTTTGTTTTTTTTCTGACTCCAACATCACTCCTGGGGATACAAAGCAAACGCAGAATTGAATTCACGCACATTAGGATACACACCTATGTCATACACTAAATATATATATATAAAACCCACATGCACACTCAAACACACATACACACACAAGCGGCATACAGTCAGTGATGTGCATCTAACAGTGCTTGCAGGGCCAGGGAAATCTTGCAGAGCTGCTCAGTGAGTGTTTGACAGGCAGTCTATGGAGACAGCTGGCAGAGGAGTCTGCCTTAAACAGGAAGGCTTTCACCAACATTGGCCATGTATGGCCTCCTTTGCTTCTCTCCTCAGACTTTCTTGTTCTCTTTTCCTTTTTGTCTTATGCCAACGTGCTCTTTTTGTCTAACTTATTCCTCCTTGTCTCCTATTCTCTTTCTGATATTTTGCATTTTCCTTTCTTTTCTCTCCTCCCCCCGCCATGTCATATCTCCCGCTGCAGAGCTGCGAGAAGGTTGGTACTGAAATGACCGAGTGGTTCTTTTGAGTCTTTCCTGAGTTGTTGGGTTTTTTTTCCTTCCATTAAACTGACAGTTTTTATTTGTGTGGCTCAGCTGTGGGCTATGTGCAGTACTGAAGGGCTAAACCCACCTGTGCACCTTACTCGAGTGTTATATGTCATATACAGTTTTTCTCTGTGAATGCATGTGTGTGTGTGTGTGTGTTGTGATTTTTTTCTCCATTATTTTGTGCCTTTCGTGTTCATAAAATATTAAAACTCGCATTAATATGATATCACACGCACCCTAATGGTAGTGTACCAGACTGTTCGAATTCTTGTACTCTTAACTTGAATGTCATAAAACTTCATCTCATACCTCAAACCCCCCCTGATAGTTCTCCACTGCGCTGCACAGTCATTAAATCCTAACCGTTTTTCTTCTCTTGCCTTCCTGCCTTCATCACCGTTTGGTCCAGTGCGTCGTGTCCCCCTCGCTTTTCCATTCCTCCGGCGGATAGCGAAATCATGCCGGGAGGGAACGTCAACATCACCTGCGTGGCGGTGGGCTCACCCATGCCGTATGTGAAATGGATGCTGGGAGCAGAAGACCTGACACCTGAGGATGACATGCCCATTGGCCGCAATGTACTGGAACTGACTGATGTACGGCAGTCCAACAATTACACCTGTGTTGCCATGTCAACACTTGGTGTGATTGAGGCAGTGGCACAGATCATAGTGAAAGGTGAGTACTGGAAGGATAGCAACAAAAGAGTAATGAAACAACCTTACTCAAATGTGATGTGTGTATTTTAAGAGGGCAAAACAGTGCATTCTCTCTTTCATGTGTATTAATTAAAAATCATTTTAGCAAACTTGTTTCCATGAGTGCTCTTTTAAATATGCATAAGCAAAACAATTGCATTAAAGAGGAAATGAATGAGTGCATGTAATGAATGCAGTTCTGTACCGCATGGAAGCAGACAAATAGTCCCTGAAAACACTTTAATAAAGTGTGTAATGCTCAGAAACAGCTACTAAGACAGCTATGTGTGTTACAATTAATTAAAATGAAATAAAACCTATTAAAGTGCAATAGGAACAAAGCATAGGGTTTTGGTGTTTTGTTGTGGTTTACATTGGAAAAGAGTCTTCTTAATGCATTTAGGTTCAAAATCATTTTCTCTACTATCTGTATCAGTGTGAACACTAAAGCATTAGTTTGTTATTTTTAATTTGGTTTTAAATACAACCCCATTTCCTAAGTTGCTGTAAAGAAATGCAAATCAAAACAGAATGCAGTCGTGTGCTAAACTAAACTCTATATTTGTTTAAAAATTGTTCAAAGACAACTTGCCAAATACTGAAACTGAAACTGTTAGGATTTAAAGAGCTCGTGGTAAGTTTCTGTAATGAAGGGACAAGACCTAGAACAACACCGCGTGACTGTGATCTTCAGGTTTATTGGTGACACGGACCTAAATCTTTTTGAGCAAGATCGTGCGTGAGCTCAGTGATTGATCACTGACTCCACAATAAGACTTTATCTCGCAATGAAAAAGAATAGGGGGAAAAAAAGGAAACAAAATCCAAAACTGCACTGCCATTTCTGGGCCCAAACTCATGTAAGCTTCTAAGACTCAGGTGAAGTGGAAAAATTGTCCTTTGGTTTGATTTGAAATTCTTTTCATCCTGTGTGCTACAAGATGTGTTATAATTTTAAAAGC
>JAMQGT020010667.1:0-32813 GCA_024447675.2 Pterophyllum scalare | reverse complement strand
CTGTGTCACTCGTTCAGTTACGTATTGCTCCTTTTCTGCGCTCGCTCACTCGCTCGCCCTCTGCTGTTCTCTAGTTTGTGTTTTTGTTTTTCTGTCCGATATTTAATGTTCCAGTGTTAGATATTCATATTAATACTTCCAAAGCTTGTAGGTTTACCTGTGCATGCCCACAAAGTATAGCTCAAAACATCTGGCAGCTGCCCCTCAGTAGACTTCCTGTAACTGGCCAATCAGGAGCAGACTTTTAGGGAGGGGTGGTCTTGTTTGAGACAGAGGATGCACTGTGGGGCTGTTCAAAGGGCCGATGTGAGATAAATAAGGATGACTTGTTTTACTGTGAATCATCCAAAGCCCCTCTGGATTCATGGAATAAAAACAGAGTTTGGAAATGAGCACAGTGGGTTTCCTTCGATAGCGTCACGTTAGATTCAACTCACTGTCATTGTGCACACAACGAAATGCTCGTTCCAGATCACTCATCCAGACACCACCTGCGGTCATGCAGCCTAACGGCGCTACCATTAGGCAAGGACACAATGCAGCGCAGGGACAGGGGCTCGAACCGGCAACCCTCCGGCTGCAAAGCGAGCGCCTGCCGACTGCGCCACTGCCACTCAGTCTGATGGCTGCAATTGGAAAATCACAGTTGTGCCATAGCATTTAAGCATTAATTACATATAAATGAGCTCCCTGATGGCTTCAAGCAAACCAGCCACATTATGATTTATAACATTTTAAATTTCACATTTGCAAAGCCGACTTCAGCCTGTAACGAGAATAAAAACACTTTGAGTAACATCAAAATGTAATTTTGGTTCATGAGCAGAAACACCAGGGGGCGCTGCAGAAAGGGGTCAATGAACAATGTGTGTTTGTGGCTTTAAACGGGCGTAAACCTGAAGTGTGCTGAGGTCCTTTGTTGCGTTTTTCTACACTTGATCCTGTGTGTACTGGCAGTAGGATGTAGCTGTGTAACTGTACACGTATGTAGTACTGTCAGAGTGTGTATTACATGCATGAAGTACTGTAGTTCTCTCCCATGTAGAGCTGAATGTTGTGTTTTTACAGCTCGTAGTGACGAGTCAAACAGCTGAAACTGCTGCAGTCACAGCTGCCAGTCTCACTGTGGGATCGGTCAGGCACTGGTTTCTGTTCGTCTTTGTGTTTCTGTAAACACCAAAAAGCATCATTCCCAGGCGTAAGTTGGTAAAAGGTCAAAACCGGCAGGCTGGTCCGATATCGATATCGATACTGAACCAGCTGGGGCTGCACGGAACATCAGATTCTCTCAGAGCACGAACTCCAACCAAAACCAGTTTAAACCAGTTCGATAAGCAAGTTCTAACTGTGGACAGACCTCCTGCCTCTGTTGGCATTGGGAGGTGTACCTGCACAGGTACAGCAAGCACGCAGTCCGATGGGTAGAAGAACAGAACGAGGTCTTGTGCTTTGTTTTGAGTTCGGGAATAGCATTGGACCAAACCACTGTGAGGCCAATGGGGGGGTCCATTTGTAATACATTGTTTTGCATCTACAGTTATCACAGGAGCCTTTTTATTTTTTAACATTATGTAGTTATAGTCGCAGTGAGGCACTGACGAGAAAAATGGGACCGGCTTTCTGGATGTAACAGCCCAGTTTGGGCAGGGCCGGATCGACCCTCCCCCACCCCCCCTCTGGCCACACCCCTGTGTCCTCTGAGATTAAAGTTCATAAACCTTGTGTGATCTGTTGCAGGCTGAAAAGTGGGCGGGTCTTTGGGAAGCCTTTGTTTCTTTTTGCCACACGGTGACTTCCTGCTTCTCTGTGTCCGTCGTGCCTCCGCTGTGGCGTCCATGCTGAGTGAGGGCGTCACGCCTCGACGCCCTGAGCGCGCTGGTGTTTAACGTGTGTGTGTTTCCTGCTGGTGCAGTGGTGTGTTCACTCGGCTGATGTGCCTCTGCTTTTCTTTTGCTGTAACTCTCTGAGTAGATGATTTGTCTATTTTTCTAGACTGACGCTGTTTTTAGTTTGAACTGTAAACTTTAAATTGCACTAATTGTTTTACAGATGCTCTTAGATGTGATGTTCAGGTTATTATGAATGTCGTCATAACTAAAGCTAAATATATAGCATATATCTAAATATATAGATATGTTTAAATTATGTGTTTAATTGTAATAAACTAAAGACCAACTAAGAACTAAAGCTTCGGTGGTTTGTCTGATATTTGAAGACAGAAACTGATAAAGTCGAGGAAACCAACACTGGAAAAAGTCTCTGAGTTCCTGTAAATCTGCATTTAAACGTTTAAATTTACAGGACATATATATAGTGGTTTTATGAACAGCTGCAGTTAAAATAACTTTATTCACAACAGAACAGAAAACATGTTTAAACTAAGAAAATGTTCCATTTTAAGACAAACGAGCTGCCATGTGGCCAGCACATCTCTAAAGCTGTCACAGGGCCGTGTTTCCAGCTGTGCAGCGTCCTCTGCTTTAACATCAGTCCGTAAACATCTGGAACTGAGGACAGCAGCTGCTGGACTTTGGGAATGTTGTCCCGTTCTGTCTGATGGAGGATTCCAGCTGCTCAGCAGTCCTGGGGCTGCTTTGTCCTGTTTTTGGGTTCCTGATGCTCCAGATGTCCTCAGCTGGTCGGAGGTCAGGACTGCAGGCCGGTTCAGCACCCGGACTCTTCTGCTATGAAGCCGTGCTGCTGGATTAGCTGCAGGATTCAGTTTATCGTCGTCCTGCTGAAACATGAAGGCCTTCCCTGAAGGAGACGTCTCTGGATGGGAGCACATGCTGCTCTGAAACCTGGATGCACCTTTCAGCACTGATGGAGCCTTTCCAGATGTGCAGCTGCTGATGCAAACCCCCCCATACCATCAGAGATGCAGGCTTTGAACTGAGCTGAGAACAGCCAGATGCTCCTTATGCTCTTTAGCTTGGAGGATATGGCGTCCATGTTTTCCTAAAAGAATTTCAAATATAGATTCGCCTAACCTCAGAACAGTTTTCCACTTTGCCTCCGCCCATTTTAAATGAGCTTTTGTTGCCCCATCCCAGCCTTTTTCATGCGTTACTGCCATGAGATTCAAAATGAGCTCATATTTTTCAATAAATATTAAAATGCTTCAGCTTAAACATTTGACATGTTTTCTGTGTTCCATCGGGAATAAAATATGGGTTTATGAGATTTACAAATCACTGCATTCTGTTTAACTTTTTAGGAACTGGGTTTGTAGAAAGAGCGCTGGGTGTTCCACAGGGATCCATTCCTGGCCCTCTGTTGTTCCCACTATACATAGAAAATATCAGATGGAACCTGTTGATTGTTATAAGTACTCTGGAGTCTGGCTAGATGCCAGAAGCACTTATAGAAGTAAAAATTAGATTTTGGAGCAAAAACAAATCGTGTTACTGATGAAAAAGGTCCTTGTACTCGATTATGGTGTTATTTCTTTTTATGCTTCTGTAAGTCTCACCTCACTGCATGCTGTATGAAAAAGCTGGAACAGTCGTCGTTAGTTACCAGATGAGAGCAACATTTTCAGATGTTTGTTTAAAAGGCTTTGCTGCAAACATCATCCTTAAAATGTCAGATCTCAGGACTTTCTGACAGCAGCTCTTCTTCTTCACACTGAAACGCCGGGTTCAAATACTAAAAAAAAAATGATGCCACTTTCTCTCATTTCACTAAAAGTTTTAAAAGGTTATATTTCTGTATCAATGATCTGGATCAGCATCTGTCTGCCTCTCTGCCAGCTGTCAAACTGTGTTTCTGCACAGTCGCTCCTGAAAAACAGTGACAGCTTTTCAAACAGAGCATTCAATCATTTAATTTAAAGGCTCAGTGTGGAGACTGCATGCTGAAGGCTGCTGGAACAATCACAGCCAAGAAAGTTAATGTTGGCAGTCCATTTTTAAATCTGTTACAGCTTCCTGCCCACCTGTCAATCAAGAGGCCACACCCATAATAATGCTAACTTTAAGCCTAAATATAATTTAAACAGGTGAGTTATCCCCCCCCCACACGCGCGCGCGCGCACAGACATGCACACACACACGCACACAGCTGTTATGAATCAGGATGTAAACATGTTTATTTCTGCTGTATTTTCATCCGTGCTGGTGTCAAACTGGCAGCTGTGGTGTTTCCTTTCCCTGACCAGCAGGGGGCAGGAGGTGAGCAACTCATCAACAACTTATCAAAGATGGTCTGTGAGGAAGAAGATTGCTCACTCTGCACTTTGACCTGTTACTGTACATTTTGAATCAACCATGAACATTAGCTCCATATTTTCTGCAGAAGTATATTAACATGAGTAATCGGCAGTATTTTTACTTGTGTACTTCTACATGGTGTGTAAAGTTCTAAGAGTTTGTGTTTGGAAAAGATGTACTGTAAGAATATACACCGATCAGACATAACATTATGACCACTGACAGGTGAAGTGATTGACACTGATTATCTCTTCATCATGCACCTGTCAGTGGGTGGGATATATCAGGGAGCAGGTGGAACATTTTGTGAGAATGGGCTTCCTCCAAAGGGTGGGAGCCCACACCCTTAGAGAGAGGATAGGAGTGCAGCCATTCAGGAGGGACTCAAAGTAGAGCTGCTGCTCCTCCACATCAAGAGGAACCAGCTGAGGTGGTGCGGGCATCTGACTAGAGCCGTTTATCCATACGGAACGACTCAGTCAACACAACTCCCCACGGTCGTGTTGGGTTTCCATTGCAAGTGAGGCCCACCACAGTTTGGGTGGAGTCGATATAGCCGTGCGGGCAGTTGTGTCTTGACGTAATTTGTATGCGGCTCAAAACACAAATAACAATGAATGAGACAGAGGCAAGCTAACGGCTAATGCCGGTGTAACATCATCATGCATAGCCCCGAACATCAGTGTACTTCAAAGTGCCGCCGTTCGCAGACTTACGGCAACAATTACCGTAATAACACCACAGTAATCCCCTATGTTGTTATGAAGTGCAGTTTCTCAGCTTTCAGAGGCCGTCTGAATTTTTCCGATAGGACAAACGGTCCCGTTATTACGGTAATTCAAAGTTCCTTTGATCAGCTGTTAAGGGCAGGTAACGGCGCTTCAGCGGCGATCGCCCGGCAGTACAGGGCTGTAATATGTATGCTGTATGTGCTTCAGGTGGCTCTCATGTTGTAAAACTACCGCTGCAGACTGTCGGTCTGGGCCTTCAAACTGGTGCTTTGGGCCTCCAGTTTGTGCTGTCGGGTTTTAAAAATGGCTGATTCTGGTGAAGGAGTCGCTTTCATGACTCCGCTGGTGACGACACTCCCTGGCCAATCAGTGGCAGGCTGTCCTCCGCGTCACATTTTCGGATGGCCTAGAACCTCAGGTGAGTGAGTACGGGGAAAGGACCTGCAAACTGGACCTGATCCTAATGGAAACGCCGTCAAATCACAGCGAGTCGAGTCGACCCGGCTGAGTCGTTCTGTATGGAAAAGCCCTATAGGATGCCACCTGGGTGAGGTGCTTACAGGAGGAGGCCTGGGGCAGACCCGGGACACACTGGAGAAATTATATCTCTCAGCTGGCCTGGGAACGCCTTGGTGTCCCCCTGGATAGGCTGGATGAGGTGACTAGGGGCAGCGAGGTCTGGGCTTCTCTGGGATTAAGGTGATTCCTTCCACCCCCTGACTGTAGCCTCAATTGAAGTCAGCAGCACCCCACCCGCACTATAAAACGTGTGGGTAGAGCAACACCTTCCCCTCCTGAGTTGGTTGCCGGTTTGCCAGAATCGCTTCAAGGCCATCAGAAAGTCTTTTTCCATGGCCTCCCCGAACTCCTCCCACACCTGAGTTTTTGCTTCAGCCACCACACAGCTCAGCTCCTCTCTTCACCCGAGTGTCCAGAACATACGGCCGCAGAGCTGATGATACAATTACAAAACCAACCTGTGACCTAGGGTGTCCTGGTGCCACGTGCACTTATGGACATCCTTATGTTCGAACATGGTGTTTGTTATGGTCAAAGTGGTTTGCACAGAAGTCAATAACAAAACACCATCGGGTTCAGGTCGGGCAGGCAGTTCCTCCCAATCACACCCCTCCAGGTCTCACTGTCATTGCCCACATGAGCGTTGAAGTCTCCCAGCAGGACGATGGAGTCACCAGATGTAGCACCCTCGAGCACCCTGCCCAGTGACTCCAAGAAGGGTGGGTACTCTGAACTGTCATTTGGCACATAAGTGCAAACAACAGTCAGGACCCATTCCCTGGCCTGAAGGTGCAGGGAAGCAACCCTACTCATCCACAGGTGAAAACTCCAACGTACAGGCAGCAAGCCAAGGGGATAAAAGAATACCCACTCCAGCTCGCCGCCTCTCACCAAGGGCTACTCCAGACTGGAACAGAGTCCAGCCCCTCTCCAGGAGACTGGTTCCAGAGCCCAGGCCATGTGATGAGGTGAGCCCAACTATATCTGGCCAGTATCTCTCAACCTCACGCACTAGCTCAGGTTCCTTCCCCACCAGAGAGGTGACATTCCATGTACCAATAGCCAGATTTGATAGCCGGAGATCGATCTGTCAGGGCCTCCGCCCTTCGCAACCGTCTGGCACACGTTGCACCTGACCCCTATGACACATCCTGCGGGTGGTGGGCCTACAGGAGGCCGGGCCCATGTCTCTTCTTTGGGATGCACCCAGCTGGACACGACAGGCTAATGCTCGGCTACCAGACACTCTCCCTCGAGCTCCCTCCCCAGGCCTGGCTCCAGGGTGGGTAACCCTATCCCGGGCAGGGTAAACGGTTCCCTTGGTGACTCTTCCATGGGGGTAGTGGGAATCGCTCTTCGGCTGGCCCCTCACCCAGGAACAATTTGCTATGGGAGGACCTGCCAGGGGGACAAGCACCCACACAAGATAGCTCCTGGGATCACTGGGACACACAAACCCCTCCACCACAATAAGATGGTGATTCATGGAGGTTTGTCTTTGGTATTAGTTTGCCTCCTGCTGTGGAGGCTCCTGTGGATGTAGGTAATACATACCCACATACATACACATACAAAGAAACTAATGTTTATCTTGATTAGTCTCTGTGTGTGTGTGTGTTCTGCTGATTGATCTGATCTGCTTTAATTTAATTTTTTTTATTATTTGCTCAAGGACTGCAGGCAGAAATCAGCTGATGGCTAAATGTGGTACGAAGCATCTTTTCCTCTTTATGTGATGGTCCCTGAATGAAATGACCTATATGATGTCATTACTAATACTTTGATAGTTTTTGTACTTTACAAGCAGGGTTTTTACTTGAGTAGTTTTTGTATAACTTTAGACACATGGTTTTTACCTTAGAGATAAAACAGAGACATTTTTAATTTCTACTTAAGAAAAATATTGAATGTGTGTTTGTGTGTGTTTTAAAGAAATTAGCTGTGTTTAGTATTTCTGGTCAAAGTCCAGCCATGTTGGTATGCCTCTGGGCACTTATTTGGGCATCTAAGTATTATCTAAATTAAATATATTGTCTCTGGGACATAAAAATTTAGAAAAATTAGCAGATTCTGTTCTTTTACTTACAGGGTATTTCAATGCGCTGGAAATGAGCTTCCTCCAAAGGGTGTCAGGTCTCACCTTCAGAGATAGGATGAGAAGTTCAGTCAGAGGGACTCAGAGTGGAGCCACTACTCTTCCACATCAAAAGCAGCCAGTTGAGGTGGTTTGTTCCTACATGGAGGACACCCTGGTGCAGACCCAGAACCTGCTGCAGAGATTACATCTCCCAGTTGGCCTGGGAACACCTCGGCGCCCTGGAGGAGGAGGTCAGGAGAGGGAGGTCTGGGTGTCTCTGCTTAGACTGCTGCCCCTGCAGCTTGAACCCAGACAAGCAGCAGGAGATGGGATGGGTGGTATTTATAAGGGTTTTTATGTCTCACAGTGTTAAACAATATATTTACAATACTTGAGTTTAACTGTAGCTGTATTTCTACACAGGAGACACTTCCTAGGTGAGGCCTTCTGGGCATGTCCTGCCAGCTACTGCGTATGTATAGGCTTTGTGTACTTTTTCACTGTATTCCTGCACTGTGGTATTTTTAGGCTTCATCTGCTCAGCTCCTCCTGAGAGAACAGAGGACCTCAGTTTTATATTCTTCACAGGAGTGAGACCTCTTGATTTTTTCCCTCTCTCCGCCTCATCGGGACGTCACAGGGAATTTCCAGCGGGGAAGGAAATCAAGTCAACTTTATTCAACTGACGATCACTCGGTGTCACCTGCGGGACTGCCGTGGCTCCTTCTGGATTATAATCCCGCTTGGTTCGCTCGGATTAAAGTTATTGACAGTGTAATGACGCGTCCGTATCGCGTCATGACGTACTCCGGGTAAAGTGGATGGTTCGGTGGTTCAGCATGGCGCAGTGATGTGCAGAAGTGAAGCGAACTGAGAAGGACTGTCAGTCAAAGAGAACTCTTCACCTGACCGAGCTAAGCAGGTAACAGCCCGGTTAACTAACCAGCTCCCTAAACTAACCGGTCAGCTGCACGTTTCCATTCAGTATCACAACTTCAGCGGGACCGTTACAACTCTGTGGCAGCTGGCTTTGTTTTGCTGCTCACTTCCTTATTAGCCAGGTAACTGTGAGGACCCCAGGCCAAACTCCATGTTAAAAACGGTAAGCTGCTATTTTCTTTACTGTCAGTAAGCTCAGGAATATTTGACATCAACATTAAGGGAGAATTTAGTATTTATATCATCCAACAGTTAATTCGGCCACGATTAATTCAACATCAAATGCTTAGTTTAGTGAAAGTTGTAACTTTTAATCTAACTTTTAATCGCGTTTAAGTCGCTCGGGTCATTGGTAGCCAAAGGGCAGCATGGTTAAATAGGCTTAACAATTAAAAAATAAAGCTTTTATTTCCACTGAACTGCCGTGTGGATTCTGGAGCTGCCGAACACAGCCCCGGGTTCAGCCGATTCTGATATTTATTCGTTCCTCTCACGTTGTTCGGTGTACCGAAGTGAAGAGCGAAGGGCGGTTCAACCGGCAGATTTCCATACCAAGTTTTGCGTTAGGCTCCCGCACACGGAACCTACGAAGCTAGCTCCCGGGCAGCCGAGCCAGGCAACGGGTAGCGAGGACGGCCGCGGTGTGACACGAAGCCGGCGGTCAGAGCGAGGCGGCACGGACGTCGGTGCTGAGGAAGCACCGGCCTACAGGCTGCCTGCTTTTAACGGCCGCTTTACCGACATAAACAACAGCAGCAGCAGCAGTCCGGTGGCGCTAATTAGCTGTTAGCCGCAGAGCTAACGCAGTTCACACAGGCTCTGAGAGCGGGACACGCGATGCCGCTGACAGGTAACAAATATCAGTGATCAATACATCTGATCAGATACCTTCCACTGAAGGTAGAAGATAATTAAATACATTTAAGAGGAGGGCAGGGAGGGAGAAAACCCGGATTTTTTAGATTAAATTAATAAACTTGCAAAAAAAGGGACAAATTAACGGTTAAAAAAAGCTGTCAGATTTATAACAAAACGTGGAAAATTCACGAGAGAAAACCTCAAAAAATTCTCATAAAAATCTGGCCAATTTCTGGAAAAAAGCAAATTCATGAGAAAGAGACAGAAAATTCACAAAAAATAAAAGTGTTACAAGAAAAAGGGCGCAAATTCACGAGGAAAACTTGCAATTCACCAAAAAAAGCAAATTTCTGGGGGAAAAAAGGGTCAGTTTAAGGAGATGACCCACACAGACTCATCAGAGAAAAATTCATAGATCCAAGAATGCAAATTTATGAGGGAAGCCTGCAAATGTGCTGAAATCCTAATTATTGTTGAGGACCTTAGACACACCTGACCTCCTGCAGGTTATTGCTGGGGGCTTGGAAATCATACCTTTGGGACTTCTAAAGACCCTGAAATACTCTTAAAAGATGTCACTCAGCATAAAATTAGTACAATATTAGAGCATTACTATAAAGGAGCTATAAAAGCCTTGTTCAACATAACTGTGATTTAGAAGTACCGGGCATAAATTTGCTACGTGTGCACAAAAACACACAAAACATACAAGTGCTACTGGTGTGGGTGCTCGCTGTGAAGTGCAGTTTATGGCAGACTGGATGATGGTCTGACACTCACACGGGTTCAGTATGATAACCGACACAGAGTCACAAAGTGCGCGCTCCTCTAAAAGCACCAAAAATCTGTCAGCTGAAACCCGTGCAGCAGGTTTAGGTTCACCTCCCCACCCCCAAAACACATCCTGTCCGACAGGATGCCTTCAAAGACCATTTACTGTGTGATCAGACTGTCGGGTGGTTTATGTGTAAAGGAGAGGAGGAGGTGACAGGAGTGAAATGGCCCAGTTTAATATGGGGGACATTTTCTGTTTGAAAGACCCGATTCAGACACACAAAGAAGAAAACTGTAGTTTTATTTTTTACATAGGGAAAGGGCACCGTAGTACAACACAGAAAAAAAGCTGCTTTATGATGACTAATTTAAAGGCCAGCATGCCACTCATCATAAACAAACCGATCCCGCTTTGTTCAGCTTTGATAGCCGAGATATCTCCGTGGGGTCCCAGAAAGGGAGACAACAGGATTTCTCCCCTGTCGGCTTCTCTTCACTTCAAATGGAATTAAAAGTCCTTCTTCTCACATACGAGGCTTTGAATAATCAGGCCTCATCTCATCATGGTAGTTGGAGTGTGTTCGTCACTGTGAAGAAGAGGCTGGGAATCATTTATCTGTAAGACAACATCAGGCGCCACATTACTTCTCTATAGAAGTAAATCCATCCAAGGCCAAAATGAAGGAAAATGCATTTACTAATGTTGATTTCAGCTGACTGTGAGAGGCTTTACTGCTGGAAGTCACGGTCACGTTAGTTCCTCCGTTCCCTGCTCTGTCTCGCCGTGCGCACACGGGAGTGGAGCAGCCGGAGACGAATGAAAATATCACTGCCGCGTTACCGTACGGCTCTCCAATGTGCAAAAACCACACATAAGAGGCAGATCAATCACACGTAAGAGAAGCCGGCAGGGACAGCGTGATCGGGGCTTTTCAGGCAGGTTGCAGTCGGGTAAAAAACGTTAGCGAACGTACAAAGAACAGCGTGCCGACCCTCTGCTGTCAGCTGTCCTGGTGCTGTCGGTCAGTAAACACAGCAGAATCAGATGGAAGAGATCGGCCTGACACCATCAGAGTAGATGACGGTGAACTTGCTCAGTTTGAGCTTCAGTATGACTCGTATTAAAATGCCTTTGAAACTTGTGCTAAATATTTATTTGTTTGTTTCAGTAAAGTTTCTGTTGCTGAAACAGAAGCAGTTACAGCGCTGCAGTTTATTGTTTTTAATTACACTCTTTCTGGCAGTACTTGTGTGTTTTTCTGTACTTTTCCTTGAGTTCAAATTTTCACCTGTAACAGAATACTTCGTCTACACAGCGGTATTTCTAGTACCTGTGTACTTTTTATTTGTAATAGAATATCAATTCAAGGTGGAGACAGCTGTATATTAAGATACAAATAAAAAGCCTGAATTATTACAAGCTGTGAAAACATGGAGGTGAACATGTTTGTGTCTGTGGTCTCGTACTCATAATGATCACTGACAGTCACTGTTTCACTGACGTGCTGTTTGACCTTTGCAGACACCACCATGGCCGGAGACGACCACTACCTACACGCTCCCAACCAGGTAAACTCACCTGAGCTTCCTCACATATGAAGGGAATGAGGAGAAACACCTGGGGCTAAAGTGCCCTGAACCTGCATGCTTTCTAATAATGTCCAGCAGGGGGCGACTCTTGAAGATATAAAAAGAAGTCAGATTGTATAGAGGTCTATGGGAAAATAATCCGACTTCTTCATCCGTGTGTGACCTCAGGAAGCAGTTTCCTGATGGGTTTACCGTCTCAGCCACTTGACTCAAGTTGTATTTGGCACGATGTGGTGTTTATTTAGCAAATTCAGGAGCTTTCATAGTCGGAACAGATGATTGAGGATATGACGAGCTGAGATCACATGAGTGTGTCTCAGTCAGATCCACTCGTCACTCATCACAGCCAAGGCGGTGATGATGCTGTGTCCGTCTTTTGTACACAGTCTGAGGTGCAGCGGCTCCACCCACGTTGAAGTAGGAACTCTCCTTTAAAGTATCAGTAAACTACACCGATGTCACGATATCACAGCCTTTGCTGAAATGCGGGTTAAGGAGTGGGAGGCTGTGTTCACACATTTGCGTGCAGATAAGACATCGGTCCTCAAAATTAGGAAATCGTGCAGCTGTTTTTGTTCCATCGTCTTCATGAAGTGAGCCATAAAAAGGCACTTTGAGTCATTTCTATCCGCCTATCATGCAGATTACTGACGAACACGTGACGTGAGCAGCGGTATTTGTTAACTGTAGTATGATCACTAAATGTAGTACAGCAATACTTTCTATTACTGCTTCTTGAACTTCATCTTTTATTTCTTGGTCTTCTTTGTGTTGATCATCTTGTTCATCTGCCCCATCTTCGTCTTCTTCCTGGTTGTCTCCGTGGGATTGTCTCGGTCTTCCTCTTGATCGTTTTCCTCTTCCTGGTGTTCTTCTCGGTCCTCCTCGTGGTTTCACACCTGTTTTTCCCGTTCTTGATCGTCTCCTCGTCCTTCCCTTGGTGGTGGTTCCTTTGTGGCGGTGCAGATCATGTTGGGGCGTCTCGTCTGCTTGAGCTCTGATGTGGGGCTCTGATGTAAGAAGCTGTTAACGGCTGTGATGATGGTCGTCCTTCCCTGTGCCGTCCTCCTCAGAGCCGCTTTGACTGCAGCGTTGATGCTGATGAAATTCACACAGGGTCACCTGTAATGTGGAAACACCCTGAGAAATAAAACTGCACACATGTGAGGGATAGGTTTAGCTGGTGAAAGTCAAACTTCATATTTGTGTCCTCTCCTGCAGATTTTCGATAACATCATAATGGACCCGACCTGGGAGTTTCCACATTTCTCTGCGATACCTCAGACGGCGTCTATGCGGACAGGTGAGAGTCCTGCAGCCGTCTCACGCCTTCAGCTTCATCTTTACCAGTTACTGTTCTGTCTGTGGGTTTTAGACCACCGGGCCAACAATACGAGGTCATTTACTGCATTCCTATTGGTTTATTATTGAAGCGCTGAGCTTTCATCGTCCTGAATGTGCTGTGGTGGATTTCCCCCGTGTGTTTGAACAGAAGGATCATTTCTGCAGAAAGGAGAGCAGCCACGGGCGGCATTAATCATTTCGAGATAACCGCTCAATCTTCTTATCTAAAAATAACACAGTTGTGCAGCCATCACACCTGTCCTGACCCAAAAGGTGTTCCTCTTTTGTTTTCAGGCGCTTTCCTTTGAGCTCATTGGCTCCTCCTTCCTCAGGTATTAATATCGTGCAGTGAGCATGAAGTAAAGAAATGCAGGTGCAGTTCAAATATCTGCAGCCCTGTGTGTGTTATTGTGTTGAGCTCATACTTTACATAGTGAAAACCTTTCCTGCTGCAGTGACTCTGTAGTTGGGCTGTTGTATTCACGTCCTCATTGTTCAAATAATATTCAGTGTAACTTTAAAGGGACCCACGAGGACTGTGGCATCGATTTTTCCTGTAAAAACTACAATTAAAATCCAATTAATTACATAAATACTGGCTGGAAATACTGAAAAGTTAAACAAATGGACTTTGACTTGGACTGTTACATCAGACAGTGAGGGCTTTATTTGGACTGTTGTGGCATGAATGAAGTCTTTGTTCAGCTGAGGGCTCTGCAGATGCTGCTGGGGAGGAAAAGCCGCTGAAACTCCACTTTCTTTTTGCAAAGTGAATTTCTGTCGGGGCAAAAATGAGGACAAAGTGAAAGAGGAGTTTCGTGACGTGTCGTCTGTGGTGGCTGTGGGGCGGCAGCTCTGCTCTCACTTCCCTTTAGCTTCAGCACGTTGTTGCTGAGGCGCAGACCGGCTGCCCTTTGCATGCTGGGCTGCAGCAGCACGTAAAGGCATCCTCACTCCATTTACATTTCTTTATGCAGACAAAATACCTCCAGGCTCTCCTGCACGTGCCTCATTTGTACGGTGGCCCGGGGGGCCAGTTCAGTTTAGTTTTCTTTACATAGAACCAAATCACAACAAACGGTGCCGTTACATGAAAGAAGACATTTCAGCTTTACAAAGATTATTTTTCAGGTTTAAAAAAAGGACATCACAGATCCAGGTGATATTTTACAAAAACATGTCAAACATTTTTACAAAATAAAATTCAGACAGTGCCATTAATTTAAAAAAGGAACTGAAAAATAAAATAGTTGTTTGTTTGCTGGTTATTTGAGGCATGCAAACCTCAAAGCTGCACGTGAGTAACACATATGACCCCCTGCAGCTTCACTTCCTGCATCACAGTGCAGAGCAGGAAATACAGTCGCATTAAGATGTAAAAAAGATGGTGCAGTGTCTTGTTGTCCACATGATCTTAAGCTCTGATGGCTTCGGTGGGACCAGGCTACACAGAGGTGGCAGTGTTTGAGCTCTGCTTCAGTGGCACTGATGAAGAGGAGCCTGATGACGACGATGATGGTGAGGGAGGAGATGGCTGCAGCCGGCGATTGGACCAACCAGAGGATGCTGTTCTGCCCACCCGAGAGACACAGTGACTGGTTGATCAGGAGGAGCGAGTGCCTCGTGGTTAGGGACGTATGCTGAGGAGATTTGAAGTTCCACGTCAGCTCTGATTCTTTAATGGTTCCAGTTCTCCCCACAGGGTGCTCCTCTGGGCTCATGGTGTGGTGTCCAAGGATGAACAAAAAACCTCGTGGAGTCAACGAGTCCAGCGTGTTGAATCTTAAGAGCGGTTCTAACCAGCTGCTCTCAGAGGTTTGATGAGATCTTTGCTCCGTGCGGGCTGAAGAACTCGGTGTGGAGCTTCTTGGGTGGCGATGAAAGGCGTGTCAGTGACAGCAGGGCAAATTTCCATGTTGCTCCTCAAATGCACCATGATCCAATCGGCCCAAAACTTGGTAACTGGAGCCCCTCATCTCCAGGCCGGGACCCTGGACATATGGAGTCAGTCATGATGCCACATCGTGGCAACAGGAGATCAGCATTGGGTAATATTGGGTTATCGTTGTGGACATTGCACACAATGTAATTGGCTTATGTCGGCAAGACTACGAGACCTTTAAAAACAAGAATATCACTAATCAATATCGCTCAAACGTCCTCAACCAGGACGCAAAAAGTTCTGTCGCCAGGCACGTTACACAAGCTGCACAAAACATCTCTGCCCTTCGTTATTGCAGCATTGAAGCCATCAACCCACAGCGTCGTGACGGTGATGTCCACTCGCTCTCTCTTCGACCTGAGACCCTTTTGGTGATCTTTTCGACATTCTATTGATCTAGCCTTTTGCCGCTCCTATTTTATTCTACGTTATTATGTTTGTGAAATTTCTCTTCTGGTTTTCCATTTTGACTGTTTTCTCCCATTTGTTATATTATATATATATATTACTATATTATATTATATATCATTGTATTCATCGCCTCTTCTGACTTGCAGTTCACATGTATGTACTTAATGGTAGTCTAATTTCACTTTGATATTAAAGATTTACATGTATGGCTCTCAATGTCTGATTTTTATGTCTGTGTGTTTAAACTGCTGTTAGACTGATTGATACCTGATTAGATAATGTGCGTGTCCAGATGTCTATATTTATCCTTAATTCTTTTTTGCACATTAGGGACCCTCAACCACACGACCACTTGAGTAGTGGGCGTGCATATATAACGTGTCCTGCACATAAGTCTGAAGAAGGGCAGCCTGCCTTGTTCCAGGAGCCATTGGCGTGCGGGCCTTTTCCCTCTTTGATGTTTTTGTGTCTGCACCCTTTTTACTTCTCAGGTGTGCGTGTTCTCATCACCTGGGTATTCTCAAAAGGCACACAGTGGGCAAAGAACATGATGTTACTCAGTCTTTGTTTGGAAGACATCTGAACACCTGCAGAGACACCTGAAGATGTCCTGATTGTTTGAACCAGCAGTCTGAAACCCAGAGAAATTTATTTTGAAAGGACCTCAGCTGTAAGAGGATGTATCTGAACACTGTTTCTGTGTTTCTGTTCTTTCAGTTGACGGACCCTTCCTGCAGATCGTGGAGCAGCCTAAACAGGTAACGCTCACCTGACCTGTGTCATCAGAGAGTGAACTGAGGCATGGCTGAGTGCTGGGCTCAGTTTATGTTTAAAGCCGTTTTATTTAGGCTCTAAAAAAGGGAAATGACTTCAGAACAGGAAGTTCGCCTGCTACTTTCAGTCACACCTGCAGTGACTGCTGCTTCCTGCTGTTTAGTTGTTGGGTGGTCATACCGACTGTAGCACCCGCCCCCTGTGTGGGGGTGGGGGGGCTGAGTCATTCAGAAATTAAAGTTAAGGATATTAAGGTATTAAAAGGCCTCATGTGTCCTGTTTTAAAACTACAGAAACTACTGATGACACAGGAAAACTTTATTAGTGCACTGCTTACTTTCTGTTTGAACTTTTATTTAAAGTCAAAGTTTTTAAAAGTTGATTTTATTCGCTGCCATGTTGGTTTTGGATGAAAGGCGCCGACCTGGACAGCTTATCGTGGATGTTAGACACAGATTTATGACTTTATGATCCTGAGAATATTGAAGTTTTCTCAATGTTTGAGCCTAAATTTCTCAGCTTTAACCCAGTTTTCCCCAGAATATCAGACTGTCCCGTTATTTATTGATTTAATGCCAGCGTGTCAGGTTAACACTAACTGGCATCAGCCGTCTCAGAGTTGGACTGCCAGCTCCGTTTTGTCGACCTGTTTAATCAATAAGCTGACATAGTGATGATACACTGTGTGTTTTCCAGCGCGGCTTCAGGTTCAGGTACGGCTGTGAGGGGCCGTCTCATGGCGGTCTGCCCGGAGCTACCAGCGAGAAAGAACAGGAAGACCTACCCCACTGTGAAGGTAACACTTCCTGTGTGTCTCCTGTTAGGGGTTTGTTTCTGAAGACCTTAATCAGCCTGCAAACGTCTCCACCTGCACACTGACTTACTCACCTGTCGAGCACAGCTTTTAAACTTCATTCCAGTTTCTCGGTCCAGGAAGTGCTCGACGCACACACAGTGTGAGCGCTGAGATCGGGGTGTGGTTTACTTCTGTCTGCAGCAGCGAGAGGAAATCAAACAGCTTCCTGCAGAGTTTAATACTGCTGAGGCATCAGGCCGTTTGAAGAGAGGATGGCTCATTGAAGCTGTCAGACTGACTAAACCTGTTCTGAGCTGAAGGTGAAATGTGAAAGTTATGGTGTCAGTTTGATTTGTTTGATGTGTTCCTGCTTTCACAAGCTGACACCATCCAAAACAGTGATGAGACTGTGACGCCCCCCCCTGTTCTACTGCTCTGGAGTCATTCATGACACCTGTGGTACACCTGCGGTACACCTGAGTGTCAGGATGGCGACACAAAGCTGGATGAACTGAATGTCTCACACTCCTGTTTGGTACTCCTGTACCATTAGATCGGCAACTTGGGGTGGGGGGGGGGCGAATCGATATAGCATGTTGTCTCGATAGTTTGAGTGGCAATATTGTATCGATACAGGGACACCAAATATTGATATCTTTTATGTTAATTGCAAAGTTTAAGAATAATAAAATCTCCCAGCTCAGGGAAAGCTAAAACGGGAGCACCGTCCTCCTCATAGCTGATGCTCAAAGACGTTCCCGCAGTGCTGTGGAAAGTACAACTTTAACTTTAAAAGAGGTGATTCTGCAGGCCTAAGAGCTGTGTGTGAATCAAGTGTTGTGATGACATCATGGAGTCAGACACAGACACAGGGCTTGTTACCAGCTGGCTGACCTTTAACATGGTCTCTGTATAAATCCATCACTGGGGGAGTCTGTGGAGCATGTGGTGATTAGTGGACTCCATTTCTAAGCTAGTGCAGCTTCACCATCCAGGTATTCCTGACTTCGCGCCATTACCCCTAATTCATACACTTCCGTTCATTTAAACATTTTGACTCTGCAGTTTCTTTTACATAAATGGGACCACATACATTCAAGGATGTTTTAAAAAGCAGCGAGGACGATTCAGGAACAGCGCCTCACCCGTCACTTCTCACTGACATGAAAGTATGGCCCGAAGTCAGCTACATCGACATTATCAATTACCTTGTTTTTTCTGAAGGTGTTGATGGCGAGGAATTATTAGAGCACCGAGGCGTAGAATTACCTTCAAAGCAATAAAATCGATAAAGTAATGCTGAACAAACAAGGCAACGTTGTTTTCCTTAAAGCAGCTGTGGAGCCGAGCCAGAGCATCGGCCAAGCTAAGCACTTAGCATGGGTCAGGCTAAGGGGAAGTGGAGACAGTCAGCTGTTCCTGTAGCGCCCGATTAGGGACATCATGCAGTGATGCTGCAGCAGTTCTGTGGAGGGTACATCACTGATCTGATATCAGAAGGTTCAGAAACGCTGGACTGGCTGAAGGCTGTGATCGGGGAGACACGCAGCTGTCATCGTGCTAACTGCTATGTGTTTACATGTGGAAGCCACGCAGTGTTAAAGCTTTGTGTAGGCTGTATGCTGCGGTGTCACAACTTTGTCATCAACTCTGACTTTGGGTAACCGGAAGTACAAAACCGTACAGCGGAAGAAGCAGTCTGTCATGGCGGCCTACGCACGCTCTTACAGAAACCTGTGGATAGACGGTGGGGGGGTGGAGACCCTTGGGAGGGAGCATCACATGACTGGGATTTTTGAGGCCTTATCATAGTCGAGGAAGGTCTCGCTGAAGTTGCCATCGGCTTACATGTGGGCAGTGAAAGTACTCGCTGCATGTGAGAAAGCATCAGTCCCCTCTTAATGGCAGTGCACGGTCTGCAGGGTTTGCTCCTGCTTATTTATGTCTTATCTAGGAACAGACGGCGGCACTGCCTGCACGCCATCGCGGTTAAAACGAGCTGCGTGAGGCCGATTCTGTGGCGTTAGAAGGCTGCGCAGATGGAGCTGCTGTTTACTATTGTCTGCTGAAGGCTGCTGCAGTTTCACTGTGGTTTTGGTTAGAAGTGACCGATGCTCTCGTTTCCACCCCGCACTCAGTACGAGACTCTGACACAAACACAGGAGCTTCAGTTTCCTGTCGTGTTTCTGTTGATGTTTGGAGTCTGAAGCTCCCACATGTTCCAACCGAACCCGAACGCATGGGAAATCCCCGGATTCCTGCCGCGCTTTGTTTCACTGACATTAAAAATATATGAAGGACGAGTAATGAGCTCCAGATTTTCAGACACATGTTCAACCAGGAAGTATTTATTTAGAAAAAAAAAAAGATCTGCCGATCATGTGAGTTATTTATGTTTTAGAGGAGTCGGAGATGAAAACAGCAGCTATAAAAGCTGAGGAGGAGCCAGTTTTATCTTTGATGTTCTGGACACATTCAGTATTCAACATTAATATTAATGTTGAATATTCAACGTTGATGTGTCAAAAATAATTGTGACATTTCTGCAAACAGCCAGTAAGAACACCCGTAATTCATTTTTGCAATATTTTAATTATGGTTATATAAATATTTGAAACTTCTCCTGTCAGTCACAGCAGTATAATAATCTAATACTAACTGATTAATTACATACAAAAGATGGACATAGATCTTTGACATCACCCGCACCTGCGAAGTTGCTGCCATATTGTTTCTCGGTGCTTGATCTTCTCCTTCCTGATTATACATCTTCTTATTGATCTTCTTCCTCTGGACGTGGTCGTCTTCTTCCTTGCCTGCTTCTCCTTCCTCAGTCGTGGTTACTTGGCAGCAGTGATTCATGCAGTCTCTTCTGCTTGAACTCTGATTGGGGCTCTAGTTTGAGTTGCTGTTAATAATGCCGATGAAATTTCGGTCTTCGTTTCCCTGCCGTCGGAGCTTCTGATGGTTTGTGACTCCTTTTTGGAGCCAGCATCAGGCGATCGCCGGAGGAACCTTCAGCTTCGTGGTTCATCCTGAGAGCGTGGAGCTCGGTTTGTCACTGGACGTTGTGCTGCGTGTGGAGGGGCAGCAGCTGGTTAGGTCAGGGTGTTTGCGCAGTCCTTTTATCCCACACAAATGCACAGGGCCTGTAACATGAGGACAACGCACAGCCATAAGTGTCGGTTCGACCGCCGCCACTGAGATGAAGTCACCGAAGCAAAGGAGGAAGTGTTCCTCCCACTCGCCCTGTTTGATCTGTGGGCCGTGTTAGAAAGATGGTGGTGGTGAGTTTGCATGTTGAGGCTGCAGAGTGGGAAAACCCCTCCTGTTCTGGTAGGACCAGTGGGATGATGACTACTCTGACTCACCCTACTTTGCCCCGTCTCTGTTTTTTTTTAATTGATAAGACGTCTGTCATCTTCATAATTTGTGTCCTCACAGTACCTGTAGTTTCATGTTGTGTGTTTGTGTTCTGCTGTAATGTGTGTTCATGAAGTTCCCCTGAAGTTTCCAGTAGAGTGTCTGTTTTTCTGAGGTAGTCACTTTCATGCCTGTAAGTTCTTAATAACTTGTCAGGAAGTTTTCTGGAAAGAATTGGAATTTCCCTCAAAGAACATCCCGGTTTAGACAGTAACTCCTGCTTCATGTTACCCTCTGAACCTGTCCATCAGAGGTTTAAACATGAACTTTTCTTTGAACTCGAGCTGAACCAACAGTTATTGTAGTGATTAATGACGTCGCTGTGACTGTGCAGCAGTGAAAGGCCGTCAGCTTGATTCACAGCGTTGAGTTTTATTCCAAGGACCTGAACTCACCAGGAAGTGCTCGGTGTTACTCGGGCTAACAGGTGCTTTAACCTGCAGTCACATGTTTGATCAAACGCAGCTGCAACAAAACGTAACAAAGGAGCAGCCTAATGATGTGTTTGATGCCGAGGAGAAAACAGGAAGCTGGTTTTAACCACAGAGCTCCTTTCAGGCAGATCAAAGTAAAGCTGGAGCGCAGATCGCTTACTTATTCAGATCTGCTGCAGCCTCAGCCGGGCCGCAGCGCACGCACCGGGACGAGTTTGGATTCAAGTGTTTGAACCAACCTTAAACAAACATCTGCATCTCTGAGCTGATCCCACAGCTGCTGCTCCTCCTGCTCGGGATCTGATCGGAACGCCGAGCGCGTTCCCTCTCACAGCAGATGAAGTTTCAGCAAAAGCTTCTGAAAAATCCTGTGCTGGCCTGGACCTGTTTGAGACGCACACACACACACACACACACACCTCTGCTGTGTTTCATGTCTGTTGGGAATTTCCTCTCCTTGTCACCCACGTGTAATTACAAGGAAGTGGAGTTGCGTCACAGGCAGGAAAGGAGCCGAGTTTCAGCTCGCAGATGAAAGCTCTGCATCCAGAGGTGTAATATGTGTGTTAGCGCCTACTCTGGCCCAGAAACGCTGACACATTTAACCCTGTGTTAACCGCTGTGTGGACACAGACTGCCGCAGAGCCTCAGCGGATCAAACTCGTCAGGTAAAAAGAGACCAAAACAAAAACGAGATTCGGTTCTCGGATTTAAATTTGTGTCGCGCGTTTTGTACTCAAAGGCACCGCTTTGAATTTCCCAGAGCCCAACGGTTCAGTTTCATACAAAACATTTGAAATAATTAATCAAACTTTTTATCCAGATCAGAGCCACTCTGGATTACATTTATGAGCTTTTTATCTGCTGAGCTTCACCCTTTCATCAGTAATCGGATATTTAAAGTAATCTTTCTTTCCTGGCTCTTCAGTCGGGGGTGAGATCGTTTATCGAGGACGAGCCTCCAGAACTGAAAAATAAAACCGGCTAGGCGAACGGCTCAGAGCGAGCCGTAGACTCCCAGCTGTGCAGCATCAGAAGTTACAGCTTGGTTTGGTCTCTGTGGAGTTTCCCCCTGCACAGCAGCTCGGAGCGGGCGAATTTATTTATAACTCGCCCAAATGGAAAGTGGAGTTAGGGGCGTGGCCATGTTGATTGACAGATGCCAGATAAAGGCGGTCGGAGTCTGCCGGTCTTGTCCTCGACTTTGTGTCCCTAAGTTGAACCTGTTCGTGGTGTGTGTGCTGTTGGAGCCGTGCTGTGGTGCAGACCAGCTCAGAGGCTTCACTTTAATATTTAATTAGTCCTTCATTAGCACTAATTATGTGTGTCTGTGTGTTGCACCGGTCTCGCCTCCTATATTTATACTTTGGAACAGCAAAAGCTCCAAAAAAGATATGATTCATAATTGTTGTGACCTTTAAAATAAAGTCTGCTTGGTCGATTTGGGGTAACCAGGAAGTGTAGATGCCATATTTAATCTCTAATAACTCTGAGAGGCTCTTACTTAAAGGGCACGTATCATCCTTTTAGATCCTTCCTTTTCATATATAAATAATTCCCTTGTGGTCTGTATAAAACTGCAGCGCTTCGGTCTGAACTCCTCGTTATTGCAGCTCCACAGACGCCTCGTTCACCCCTGATCTGAGGCGTCTCAGAGCAGCTCGTTTTGGTCTCTTTAACTGTAAATGAGACATTTCACGCCCCGCCCCCCTCCAGGTCGCAGAGCGTTCCACTCCACCCCTTCAGCCATTTTTGTAGTTTGATAGCAGTGATACGATTATCTACCAGCAGAGAAACAGGATGTAAGGAATGGTGTGGGTTAATACACCCAACAACCGAACACTTTGACTTGTCTACTTGCAACTTTGGCATAACTGAACTTGGACTACAAAATCACTGTGAGAAAACAAAGGCGAATTCACGAAATCGGTAAGCTGGAAGTCCATGACCTTGTTTTTCAGTTCCACAGCAAATACTGTGACGTAAGAGGAAAGAAAAGGTAACGGGGAACAGAGAAAACTGATCAGAGTGAAAATTATGACCCAAAAAAAATATAAAGATATCTACGCAGCACCGGGACAGAATGCATTTACATTTGCTGCACTGCTACACACTGAAAGTACACAACAACATGTATTTAAGGGCTAACAAAGTGCAATTGGCATGATATGATATGTCATGTCTCCTTTAAAGAACTGAGGCGTACACTCAGTCTAAATAGAAAACATGTTTAAAATATCTACTAAACTTATTAGAAAACAAACAGCTGTTGAAAGGCTGTTGGAGGGGCATCCAGTCAGAGTTCAGTTTCCACCCTGCTCATCAGAGGGTCCACATGAGTTTAAATGCATGAAAGAAGACTTGGAGAGGAGAGGCTTGGAAGCGAGCTCATGGTGGAAACACACCTCAGATGAACACAACTGCTCAACGAACAGTGAAGGCAGCCGAGCCCTGACCCGGCCCTGGGAGCCAACTCAAACACGACAGGAAGGTCCACAGTTAACTGGCTGTAGCAGCTGACCTTTCAAAATAAGAGCGTGGATCATTTGCCATCAGATGCTTAAATGCAAAAATCAGTGTTCAGATATACCTGAGTGCTCCACCCAGGTCAGGTGATACTGTGCACATCGTGCCCTCCTCTCTGTGGTTTAGCTGCATCAGGAGTGATCGGCTTCACTTTTCTGCAAACTCCACCTGGCTGCTTCGCCCTGCTGGGAACACCACATACCACAGGTAGGTAGCGTGAATGTGCATGAGCCAGGAAACCGTCAGACAGCAACACTCGCTGTGTTTCTAGGAACTGGGTTTGTCTGCCAGAGCGCTTCGAGTGGCCCACAGCACCGGGAAGAGGAAGTGGGCTCGTGTTTATTTACTGCTGCAACGTTCCTGCGGGCAAATATCTGCAGCAACATAATTCATACATGCACACGTGGATGCACAGTAGAAAAGGGAACAAAGGTGTTTCTGAGCTGATTTCCTTTCTGTAGATGAAGTCAGTTTAAGTGAAGTTAGAGAACCTTTAATTCAGGGCGTGCAGAAACCTCAACGATAAAAGGAAGGAAATCATAACGAGCACAAAAGCTCCATGTTAAAGTTTTACTTCCTCTGTGAAGAGCCCTCCACATTAGCTGGTTTATGAAATGCACTCTCAGTAGGATCTGTGTTTGTGCTCTTATTCCTCATTGACTTCCTGTTTCAGTTTTTGCAGTGTGAGCGTTTGGGAACAGGGTTAGGGTTTGGAATGAGCGTTGAACGTGTTTATGAAGCTCGGCTTGTCTTTGGAGGGATCCAAGCTTACCTGTGACGTTTATCAAGAATCACCTTTTTAAATGACTGAGTCACTCTCAGAGTTGCTCAGGTTATTATTTTCCAGATTTGATCGTTTGTTTTATCCTGATTACAGAGATGAAACGTTTGTGCTGAGCTCTGACTCCAGCTGGCAGTGATGCAGGCGTCCTGTTCCAGTGCAGTGCTGTGACGCCTCCATCACCTTCATCCTTTTGTCATTTCAGCTGCAAATTCTCGTCTTCGCTGTTAAAGTAGTGCTGAGACATTGTTCAGCAGGTGCTGAATATGAAGAGACTAAAGTCAAAGACACAAGAAGCAGCCGCTGTGACCCTCCAGGCTTGTAGCAGGAAAGCAAAGTCTCAGGCCGGAGGTCCAGTTAGCTGAGGTGAAGCCTAGCAGACATCTAGCAGCTACAGCCACATGTCACCTGTCAGTCAGACAGGCCACGCCCCTAATGATGTACACTTTTAGCTCTAATATAGCTTAAACAGGCGAGTTATAAAAACGTTGTCCCCGGTACCCCGATCATATCCATGATGATACTTGTATAAATGTTTGCGTGATGTAAGAGTAGCGCAGCGTGATGAGGTGAAAGCCCGGGCAGACCTGACAACGAGAGCTGCTGTCGGCCTCCGATGATGGAGCTGCTTTAACAACGACCGACAAAACACAGCACAAAATATGCAGCAAAGCGGTTCCTGCCGAGGCGGAGCAACATCGTGTTTCACCAAAAACACGCCATCGAAAACGGGTGACTCCACCGAGCGTCACTACCTGCACCCATGTGACAGGAAGAGCCGCGGGTTCAGAAGCTTGAGCCCAGTTTCATGGTGAGACAAAGTACTGATTCAAAGTCTGTGCACACCTGTGCAGGTGCATCAGAGGAAAGATGCAACTCCCACTCACTCACTGCTGATACAAATTATAGTCTGCTACCTGATGATGGTGAGTAGGATGAAAATGTAACTGAATGAAGGAAACGGTGAAGTTTGACTGTGTTTGTGGAGCATTGTTTTGTGACACTAAGGTGCAGCTGCTGAACAGGTGGAGGTGTTTGTTGAAGCAGCTGCAGTGATGCTTCATGTGTTCGCCCTGATGTGAGCTGCAGTTCAGGACCATCGTTGTATGGCTGTATCGCCCCCCCCCCGGCCCCTGCGGTCGTCTGTGGGTACTGACTGAGTCTGAGGTGGACTTGAGAGGAAATGCAGGTGTTGGCATTTCATATTTTGATGCTTCTGTTTGACCTCCGGAGGCTTCCTCACCGTGTGCATTCATTTAGCTTTAAAGGAGCATCAGTCAGTCTGAGGTGCCGGTGCTCGTACCAGTGCTGGTGTCAGTTTCAATGAATCGGCGAAACCTTGAGTGTGGGCGGGTCCTCGTCCGGACAGGGAAGCCGAAGGGCACAAACGTGGAGAACACGCTCCTCTTTCTTGTGCTGTGAGCACATTTTAGGGTCCAAACAAACTACTGCAGCATCTGTGTGCAGCACAGAGGGAAACACAGACATTAGAGCAAGACAAGTACGCACTTTGTGTCCTTTAATCTGTGATATGAACTGATACAAAGCAGCAAGTTCAGCCTCAGAGCCCAACCTGATTCACAGCTGAGAAAATCACATCGCTTTTCTCCTGTAACACACACCATGCAGTGAAGTAGATGGCAGAGTCACGCCCTTCTGCTGCTTTGGTCACGCGTTCTTGGTTCGAGACCAGCTAGCTTGTAGTGCTGGAGTTGAACCCGTTTTTCGGCCGAGCACCGAGTGCGCTCACGGTGGGAAAACCGCCGAACGGTTCAGATACTGGCACCGGGTCGGTGGAAAAAGGGCCTGTGTGTGTCTGTGGGTGTTTCACTGTGCGATGCAGAAGTGTTGAGTCTGCAGTAACAACACCAAAATAATGAGCTGGAGGTCTGAACTGAGATCCTTAAATGTTAAAGCTTTGAAGTCAGTTTTTCACAGTTTGATGTGATTGTGTGATAAGGATCAGCAGACCTGCAGCGTTTCTGCTGGGACACGAGATGAAAACAAGTCTTTGTTAATGAACTGCGACCTGTGACGTTAGGCTGTGATGATGGTGAGTCATCTGTGCCAGGAGAGAGTTCTTCTGAACCACAGCAGCGAAACACCGAGGGGCAGAAAAATCCAAAGTGCCCTGAATCTGTCAGCGCGAGTCATCTGTGGCTCTCTGAATGACTCCTCTGAAACCACATCTATCCAACCTGACCTCTTATGACAAACTACCACAATCCAGCATCCTCTCTCAGCACCAGGCAAAGTCACTGTCACACCTCAGCAGGATTCCCGCACTGTGGCACTCAAAGGTTTTTCAGCCCTTGGTCTGTGATCCTTGAAGGATTCAGAGACTTCTAAAGCTGATCTGATCTTACACTCATATTAACACTGAGTGTTGCTTCTGGCTCTGAAATGGAGAAACAGCAGGAGGTGATCTGTTCTCTAAATGGAGGTTAAAAAAGGACCTTTAATCTGCTGTGAGCAGCCACCTGTCCCATACCAGGAACACATCAAAGGGTCACAGAGGTGACACTGATTGGTTCCTCACACTGATGCTCACAGCGGGGTACAGGAAAAACGTGCTGAATGAAAACCAGACTGAGACATTTTTAAATGTGTTTACAGTCCCGTGGAGCCGGGAATAAACCATCGATTATTGATCCCTCTCACACGTGCTGCCTCTCACACTCTGTGATCATGTGTTTCAGATCTGTAACTACCAGGGTCAGGCTCGGGTGGTGGTCCAGCTGGTGACGGCGCTGAGCAACCACCCCCACCTGCACGCGCACAGCCTGGTGGGGAAACAGTGCGATAAAGGAATCTGCATTGCTGACCTGCAGTCCAAGGACTCCACCATCAGGTCTGCATCTCTCCACACACACACACACACACACACACACACACACACACACACACACACACACACACACACGCAAGCCAGTAGATGGACCACATGTGATGCTCAGTTTGTTTCTGGCAGCTTCCCAAACCTGGGGATCCTCCATGTGACCAAGAAGAACGTGGCAAAGACCCTGGAGGAGCGGATGGTCGAGGCCTTCAGGCTGGGATACAACTGCGGGGTCTCCATCCAGCCTGAGATCGACGCCATCCAGGGGGAGGTCCGAGTCCCTCGGGAACTCACCGGTCAGTGAGAGACAAACAGAACACCTTTACCTGCAAGTATCGAGCACATCGAGCCAGCTGTTGTTGAAGTGACGCTGTATAAATAAAAGTGAGCTGAATAGCTACCCCGACCCTGACCCTGACCCCGACCCTGCACATTTACCATTTCTGAGCCTCACACTCTCCCTCTGATGGAGAAATTTCCTTCTTTTATTCTCAGTCACAGTTTTATCTTCCAACGATGAAATCAAAGTGGTGGAGATAAACGATCGCTGTTATAATTTTACTGTAAATTGAAGACACCTCCTCACAGGGTGGTGCTCCCCCCTCTGCTCACTGTTCGCTTCAGGCTGGGTGTCTCTTTACTAAGGGCCCAAATCAGAGCGCTCTCACTGCAGGCTGCATCATAACAGCATGAGTAAAGGTTCAATACGTAGTTTACTGAGGAGTGTTTTTGGAGCCACTTAGAAGAGGAGCGGCCTACAGATGACAGATATCTCCAGTGTTTGCAGATGGTTACGGTCACACTGATAGAGATCCGGCCGGAGGCTTCAGGATGTTTTATCGTCTGAGTTTTTCTCTGTTTTGTTGAACCTCTTCCTCCTCTGTGTCCTCAGAGCATCAGCTCAGTGTGATCAGAAATGCTGCTGCCGCTCAGGCCAAAGAGATGGACCTCAGCGTGGTTCGGCTCATGTTCACGGCGTTCCTCCCCGACAGTGACGGCGGTTTCTCCAGACGACTCGAGCCCGTGGTGTCCGAGCCGATCTACGACAGCAGTGAGTTCAGACGTCCGCGCCTTTCGGGACGCTTTTCTTGATGAAAGTTTGGGTTTCGGGGCTCAGAGGGAAGTGTTTTCAGCTCATGAGACCTGCTGCCTGAGGCTTTTTTCTTTCTCTTTTTTCAACAACATTTTATTTAATAATAAAGTAAAAGCACCAAACGGTCAACACCGGTATACAAGGGGCATCGTTCTGGACGCCTGGAGAAGTTTGGATCTTCCTACCCTATTTACAGTCTTTTTAGAACATTTTTGTGATTAATTTTTACAGAAGGAGATTAAAAGGGGGGGGGTACCTAAATAAAAGAAGGGCGTCTCAGGGAGATGTACATTTTCCATCTTTTTCTCATTGATTCTTTCCATCACAAAGATATCAAAGTGGCCATCTTTGGACAGGCCCAAAATAAGTGATTTGCTTCCTGAGGTCGACACAACCTCCAGCAGTGGGAAGAACCCACTGCTGGAGGTTGATAAGACATTTCCGTCCAGATGTTCTCCATACGTTTGAACATGATTGCCTGAATCTTTTAACCTCATGAGACACGTTTTGTTTTCGGTTCAGTCCCGTTCGCCCGCCGTGCTGCTCTCTGCCTCGTTTTTTTCCACCTGCAGCTTGAACTAAAACACGAGCAGATGTTACGGATGCCTGCGATCATTTCTGCATCGTGTCCTGAGACTCTGACGGTCTGCGTGAGCGCAGAGCTGCAGCGGGGATTTATGAAAGCGTGACTGATAGATGTGACAGTTTCAGGTCTTTTTACAGATGAATTTGCAGGAGTTTCCCTGTAAAAACTCGATCCTGCAGCGATGACAGGGTCAAACGTGCTGAATGCAGTCAGAAGCTGTCTGTAGGCCACAGTCAGATTCTTTAAGCTCTGCTTTATTACAGTCCCCGCTGTCCCGACGGAGCAGTCCTCAAACACAGTTTGGAGGATCTGCAGGTTCAATGCGCCGCCGTGTTAAACTGACCTCGGACTGAGAAACTGTGATGCTGACCGGAGGAGGAGGTGCTTTAACCTTTTATTCACCACGGTCACAGGTCACAGGTGCATCAGCGGTGACCGCCGCTGTTAAAGAAGATGCACCTCGAGCACCACGTGGACCTTTGAGTCTTGGTGTGCCTTCAGAAGCGGTTATGTTTGAAGCTTTATTCTGGATTAGACGGATTTCACGTCACCGGTTCACAGATGATGAGCTGCAGCTGCTCGTGCTTCGGTCTGCAGGGTTGAAGGTGTGCGACCTGTGTTGGATTTGGCTCACTGAGGTTTATGCTGTTAAAGCTCAGACACGAGGAATCAGCGTCTCGGTGTCGCCTCGGCGAGTGTTCGTGTGAATCTCTCGTTTCCTCTTCCTGCTGCTTCAGCACGCTGCAGCTTCCTCTGAGGCCTGAACTCTGCTCGAGTTCATGCCTCAGCTTCATTCTGCACTTTCATTTTAGCAGCAGGAAGTATTGACACATTTTTCTCTTCTTGGTTCGTTTCCACTCTTTTACTTTTGGTTTTTAAAATGTGAGACGTTCCAGTGTCAGGAGACTGTGAGGTGTTCGTTCAGGAGGCCTGATCACGTCTATAGTGTATCTCCAGGCTGCTTTGAACCCACCTCCACTGACTGATGGCAGCCCTGCTCTGTCTGAGTGCTGCTGTTCTCCGGCTAACCTGTCCGTGTTCATGCAGGTAACCAATTACTGTCCAGGTGTTGCAGTTAGTGTCAGCAAACTTCACGACTTCCTGCTGATGTAGTCTGAAAGGAGTGGAGCACCTGTGTGATCTATGTTAGGGTCTGTGAGCCGCGGTGGGTGCTGCTGCTTCGTGTGTCGTGGATGGAAACCTCCGCCTGTCCAGCAGACAGGAACTTTTTCATAGGCTCGATAACTGCAGCAGGAAGCGGCCCCATTCCAGGAACCAGGAACTGTCACAGCTCTGTACTGATTACTCACAATGCCTTTCAGCGATGTGACAGTCTGATTGGTTACCCCCCCCCCGGAGGCTCATCTGTACCACCGATGTTGTTGTTTGATTTATTTATAGATCTTCTTTATGCCCCGCTCCTCAGATAGCAGGAATGGCCCATCAGACTCCTCCTCCTCTGAGTTAGCTGGCTAACTCAAAGAAAGCCTGGATATGTTGAACCTGCTCCACAGCTGCAGACACACAAGCGGCTCGATCTCTGACGCCAGCTTTCTCTTTTTCCCCTCAGAGGCTCCAAACGCCTCCAACCTGAAGATCGTGAGGATGGATCGGACCGCCGGCTGTGTGACCGGAGGAGAGGAGGTCTACCTGCTCTGTGACAAAGTCCAGAAAGGTGAGTTTTCCCTGCAGAGCTCCAGCCCAACCCTTTTTAAAAGCACCACAGAGCAAATGTGCATAAATTTGCAAGACATCCATGCAGATCAGCTGAGGCGTTGGCAGACACTCACTCAAAGATAATTTATTTGTTTTTCCACGAGCTTCATTCAGAGCCGTTTCATGCAGCCGAGTGTAAATTAGGTGGATCTGAGTGGTTTTCCCGGTTGGAGCAGTGTCAGTGTTGTTGGAGGAAGTCCTGCTTCAGGGAATTCCCCTCTGACATGTAAATCCCACAGGAGGAAGAGGCAGATTCAGGCCTGCTTCCCTGCTCTGCTCTGGAGTCTGAGGTCCTGCAGCTCCAGCAGGAGGGCTGGAAGGAGTTAATTAATCAGCAGTAACCAGAGCTGGTTATGTTTACCCCTGAGGTTAACTCCATAAGCCCCAACTCCTGCTTTGTAGTGCAGGCCTCCGCATTAGCATAACCAGGACAGGGAGCTGATCTTTAGCCAAAGGTACCATGAAAACAAACCATGAACCAGTTTCCTGGTGTTTGTGTTTGCAGACGACATCCAGGTCCGGTTCTACGAGGAGGACGACTCGGGTGTGATCTGGGAGGCTCTGGGAGACTTCTCCCCCACAGACGTCCACAGACAGGTGAGCGCTCCTGCACATGGAGCATTTTAACCTGCAGCTGCCGGCGGGTCATTAACTGTGCTGTTACCGTGCCGACAGTTCGCCATCGTATTTAAGACGCCAAAGTATCGAGACCAGAACCTGCAGAAACCGACGTCTGTGTTCGTCCAGCTGAAGAGAAAGTCTGACAACGAGACCAGCGAACCTAAACCCTTCACCTACCACCCCCAGATCATAGGTAGGTCACAGAGGTGCTGCGTTTCGGGGGGAGGAGGGTCAGTGTGGGAAACAGGAAACGTTTCATCTGCAGGGCCCTGAAACTCCTCTCAGCTCCACTTCCTCACAGTCTAACGGTACTTTCACAAACCTGCCGGTTCTTAAAACAGGGTGCGTGCGGGTGCTGGAAATCCTTGAAAATGATTGGATTTCAATATTGTTTGAAAAGTGCTTGAATTTTGGACAAAGTGCTTCAAACTGCTTGAAATTGTAATTGTTATTACATAAAAAAATAACTGTCTGATTAAATAACATGAGTCGCCTGCACATGACCTGTCAGTCTGTTTGTGACCCCGCCCCTCCCCCGTAGACAGAGAGTCACCATTTTAATGAGTGAGGGCTGGAAAACTGCAATTCCCAATTATGGATAAAACGAGTATGGAATTATATTTAGGTCAAAAACAGGTGTTCATTCCTCACGACGAAATCCAACAACATAGAACTCAGCAGCGCGCGCACAAAGAAACATCGCACACACGAGTGTCTGCTGTGCACGCGCTGCTGCAGGTTCACGCTCTCGTCAGGAAACTGGCCTTTCACCGTTTGGGCGGAGCCTAATGTGATTGGTGACTTTGATGGACAGGCTACTGCGTCAGAGCGAGTTACGCTGCGGCAGCAGCATGAGAGCTGGAGAATAAAGTTTCCAGAATTAACTGTCAGTAGTTACTGTTTGACTTATGGCATAATACTCATACACACATAATCTTTTTAATGTGATTAAAAAATGTGAAATAATGTTGAGAATGTATGTAAATACGTATCACAGTGTTAATGTGCTGGAAAATCTTGAAAGTGCTTAGAAAGTGCTTGAATTTGACCCTGGAAAAGTTGTACAAACCCTGTTAAAAACACATTAGTATCAGCTTGGAAGCATTAATAAGCCCAGCAGCTGCTGCTGAAGCTGGAGGCCTCATTTTATTACAGTTTTGACTGTCTGTGTCCCAACGCTGCCCCCTGCTGCTTCAGCCATCACCTCAGTGAGTCAGTGATTTCAGAGGCAGTTAGCATGAATGTGTGTGTGTGTTCAGACAAAGAGGAGGTGCAGAGGAAGAGGCAGAAGACTTTACCCAACTTCCAGGACTTCAGTGGTCACGGAGGAGGAGGTCTCTACAGAGGAGGTGGAGGAGGAGGTCCGGCTGCAGGAGGAGGACCTGGATCTGCAGGTAGACTCATGCTGTGGGCAGTCTGAGACCAGTTTATGCTTTAAGTGGCATCAGTGACACATTCCTGACTTTATGTCATGTCTTAATCCCTTCTTGATCTCTCTGGATTCTCCTTCAGGATACTACCAGGGCTTCACTACCTACAACTATGGAGGAGGAGCAGGGGGTGGAGGAGGAGGAGGTTTCCCCACAGGATACTCAGCTGGTCTGGGGGGAGGAGGAGGAGGAGGGATCAAACACGGTGAGGAGCTGTGATGACGTGTTGTTCAAAGTTAAACCAAATAAATGAGTCGGCGCAGGAGGTGGAGCTCGGACCCTGACGTCGAATTTATGAATTTAGATGGGAAAAAAACGAGATTATAAAGATGCAGATTTATGAGGAAAAGCAGGAATCGAACCTTAAATGTTCTCTGAGAACGTTTGAAAATCAGGAG